>JXSR01S008439.1:27075-39374 GCA_000969725.1 Ophiothrix spiculata
AAAGTCTGTCCTTATTTAGAAAATGAAGACCACCTGCTTATTGCAAATCTGAAATTTACTTCACATTGCTTGAGCAATGTGGGTGCTACAAGCAACATTGTGTCTGGAAAAGATCCATTGGAACAAAAATGTTTTTGTCTCCCCTAAATTTTTAGGAAGAGATCTACCATTCCAATATCTGTTCGCTTTCAACAATTCTTGTCAGGAGCAAATCTTGGGAACCATATGCCCTAATAAGTGGGTGATGCTTGGGCTGAACTGGTGCCACATGCAATTTGAACACAAAATATGCTTATAAAGTACCTAATTACATTATTTATGCATACTTATTCGGCAGCATATTTCTCGAATCGTAAGGGCTATGATAGTGAAACTTAGTGACATGAAGGGGTACAACTGTTTGGGGTGTGGTCAAGGTCATTCAAGTTCAAAATGTTTTTTCAAGGTCAAATACCAACAATGTTCAGAACAGTAAACCAAGGTCATTCAAAGTCATTTTGAGGTCTCTGCTGTGAGTCGTTGGTCTTGGTCTTTAAGGTCAAAATGTCATTTCCAGGTCAAATGCCTAAAATTTTCAAAAAGTCAACCGGAGGTAATTTCAAGGTCACTGCAATCAATTTTTTTCCATTGATCCAACATAGACAAACTTGCAGCATGGATAGCCCTTTATCTAGGGTGTGGTAAGGTTAAGGCCATTCAAGGAAAAAAGTTCTTTTAAAGTCAAATTTCCAAAGATGATCAAAAACTTTTGAAAACAAGTTGTCCCATGGTTATTCGATGTCATCAGAAAGATTTGAACCGATGTTCGTCGTTAAAGCAGGCGATATTACTGGTTCACGTTGAACCATCTTGTTTTTGGTAAGATGAAATATCCAGTAATATTTGAATATTTTGGCCAGTCTCTTAAATGAAACATACTTGGTGCATGGAGGTTAGTATAATACATCCATGCTTGGTGCTTAAAAATCATAAAGGTTATAAGAAAAATATTATATTTTTATGGTCTGAAAGTCTGTAGTGTGGAAAAAGTTACAGTCGAATGAGTGATCGCGTCACGTACTTTAATATAAGACTGGTGTCATCCCATTAGTATTACTTTTGGAAAAGTTTTTTGATTTATTTATACTCTGTAACTGAAATTTTAATTCGTACAATAGTATACCGTTTTCTGAAGCAGATTTTCACGTGTGTATTGATGGTGACGTTTGTTTGGACTTTTTATCAAAAGGTGTACCCTTGGACTAAAAACCTGCAAAAAATAACTAATACTTCTACGAGAAAAATGTTGAATGATTTAACACTTACATAATCTTGAAACAAATGTTCAGAATTGGATCTATCTTAGAAATAGGCAATCAATATAGCTATGATTTACTCATTGTCCATTATTAAACATTTTCCAATTAAATGATAGATCATTCGTTTTGTGAACCGATTCTGCAAGTATATCCCGAGAAAGTTTTCTTCATTAATTCACGAAGTGGATTATTTGCGTTTGAAAACATGGTCATTTTTGTGCCGCTGCACTGAGTCTTTATAACTCAAAATCGTTCCGTTCCTGTTGGCGGGTCTATCACCGGTATGTTTGTCCATCGAGATAGTTTGTCTCAGTAATTTGCATAGTCATGGCCTGAAACTTGATCATTGAAGTGTCCGAATAACTAACTGATGAGCACATAACGGTGTGTCAATCTAATTTACACATTGATATGTTAATAAGGTAATTATGTCCTTAGATACTCTTGAAAATGATCGTGAAAATTAAACACGGGGTCATTGACCGTTTATTCAGCCCAGGTGCAATGTTTTGTCTCCAGCCTCTTCGACCTTTTCTAAGCCTATCAATCATATATACATGTAAGTGATGTCCGAGTTCCCATTGCAAATGTGCCAATCTTCCGATTTTGCACGCTATTTTTGAAATGTCTAAAATTAACTAATGATGGCATTTCATGAGGTGGGTCAAAAATGTGTTACATGGTCAAAATGGTCAAAAAACAATTGTTTGATATGATGTTAATTATTGATCTCTTTCAATTCAAGTAACGTTCTAGCCAAATATCACTTTTGTTTTGGCATAATGAGCTAATTAATGATTAATTACTCCATAGACGGCAATGCAAACTGTAATTTTCAAATTTACTAAAGCAAGTCATAAATTGGAATGATTAATGGTAAACAGTTCATTTTTATCAGGATATGTTTTAAACACTTTAATAGTTACTTTGATGCATTAAACTTGAAACAGATCCCTAAGGGTCTTGGTGTTGATGACCTTCAATTAATGAGAGGGGGCTATACAAGGGGAGAAAATGGTGATGTTTCAAAACATACTGTCCTAATTCTTATTTGATGCAGCTTGATCCCCTGAACATTTTGACACCAAATTTGTCAAAATCGGACAAAAAATGAGAAGGTGCTGCCCAAAAAACTGATCGATGGGGGAGGGGGTCTGAGGAAGGTCTAAAAATGATAAATTTGCCAATTACTGTAATTATATACCAAATTTTAGCCATGTTGGTGACTATCTGTATGTATTTGAGGTCACAGAATCCATTTGTGAATGTTCCAGCAGTGTCAAACCTTCCAAAATGGCGATATTGTCTCAATTTGGGTATCTACCGCATCCGTAGGCACCGCATCCTTAGGCACCACCACCCTTGTACTGCCAAGTTCAAACCATTGTCTCTCCTAAATTATATAACCCATGAAAGCCAAATTACTGCCACAAATAGCAAAAAGTGTAAGCTTTCAAATGAGACATTAAACAAGTCAATAGGCTAAGGAATAGTGAATTTACATCAAATTAAGTTCGAGAACCCACGAAAAAATGTAACAACACCACCTTTTTAGCATACCCACCTAATGAAATGCCACCTAATATAAAAATGATAGAAAATTTAAAATTCTTAACCTTCCTGTTTTTATTTATGATTTTATAGTACATCAGTCTGCACATCGAGCTATGAAAAATAAGAATTTATTTAGTTTTTGCATCGATGGTTTAAATTGTCACATTTTTTTTGTTTTTTGGGGGGAGTCAAGACACAAAACTTCTTAATCACGGTTTGGAAGCTTTTAGATATGATTACTCAACTTCCTGGAAACAAAATGGAAGTTATCCTGAGATAAACGATGTAAGATCTCTCAATGCCAATTTAGATAACCTTTTCACACTTGGTATCCAGAACTTCCATCTTGGAACGTAAGTATTCATATTGGTATCGTCTATTATTATTACTATAATAGTATAGCTACTTATTAATTACATGGTGACATATGACGATTTTCACTGGCAAAAGCTTATTTCTTTAAATTGGGATTCATATAGAATTGTTTTTGTATAGTTATTTCAAATATACTATGTGTACTAGACACTTTCCTATAATGGTTCTGTGATTCAGAATCCAAGCCAGAAAATAATGTTTTTGGCCTAACAATATGAGTTAAGAAAGTTTAACGTCTATGACCATTTTCCATAATTTCAAGTATCTGAAACATGTGTTTCTATATATTTCCGTACTAGACCCGCGTGGCCGTGGAATGGCATAAAATAATATTAGGTACATAACTTTACAGGCTTTTGACGGTTTCATTGATGCTTAAGTCATAGTAGCTTTATTTTAAGATTGTCAGTCAGATCACCATATGACTGTATATAATAGGGGAGGGTGGGGTGGGTTGGCCCCCCTTTTGTTTGAACGCCCCTGTATTGGAGAGGTTAAGGTGTAGAAGATTTTCCTGTTAACACAAGATAGATATATACCCAAGCTATGTTTTATGTGAATACTGAGACTCTGCGGCTTATCGTATTTAAATAATTAAAAAAATTAAAAATGTTGTCAATAGGGCCAACTTACCCCGCATGCGGGGTGAGTTGGCCCACCCAGTGCAGTGGGGTGAGTTGGCCCCATTTACAAAAAAAGAGTCGTACTCATTTTACCGTGACACATTTCATACATTATGTTTTTTTAAGTGAAGCACGGGAATGTTCTGCATACATAAATGTCCTTTTGAGATGAAATGCCATAATAAATTAATACAATATCGATCTTTTAAAAAGATACGTTGTGACCTACAGTGTTATCTGCATGCAATATATGCAATATAGGCCTACCAGTGTCATTTAAGACTCCTTGCGTCTTGTTATACGCATCTATTTACTTGTTTAGAATTAAAATCGTGTTAAAACGTCATAAATGTTATTGTGCTAGAGTCTGAGTAGGTTATCATACCATCTTGGGCAAATTCGCCATAGGGCCAACTTACCCCATATGGTAGGGGGCCAACTCGCCCCGTAGTCCCAGTTTTGACTTAACCTCATGGTATACCAACAAAACAAAGGATAAAGTGGATTTGATCCCATGACATGTTGAACATGTACCATAGCTCGTAATCAATAATAATAACTTGGACCAGCGAAGTAATATCTTTACACTAGTACAAAATTACGTTTGCTAAACAATTTTACTTAAGTAACTCAAAAACTCGTTTTACTGATAACTCACACAAAGAGATGAGCTGGGTTTTGTAAATTTTATGGTAAATTTGATGCATTATATATGACCAAAAATCACCAGTAACATAATTCTTTCTAGGTCACGTGAGCAGAAACTCGTGGTGGGCCAACCCACCCCACCTTCCCCTACTGATGAAGTCGACACATCTAATGGGTGACATGCATATGGCATTTTCCTGATGTGTGCCGAGCATTTCCCAACTTTTGGTAAAAGAAGGTTAGAGGAAAGCAGTTTCGTTTACCATGAGGTTTTTCTCTTGGAAATTATATATTGTCGGTGTCTATCAGTGATTTTCCCCATTTATAGAAACATTTTTTAACCTAACTGGGTAACATACATTGTATTAACAGATTGACAAGTTATTTCTCATTCAATTGCTGGTATACCAGGGTGCTGATGTCGATAATAAGTTTGCACACATTGATCAGTCACGTGGCCAACATTTCACAGTATCGTAAGCATGGTAAGGGTCAATTTCCTGGAAAGATCAAAGTACCAGCTAGGAGAGTCCAAAATTGGAAATGGAGGAGGGGTAATGGAGAAGGGGAAGGGTGGAGGGGAACTGTTAAATCGATGTTTGAGCAAATGTGTGACCAAGATGCTTATACCTTTTAATCTACCGTATGGTATGAATATTCTTTGAATCCTTATCTAGCAAAGTAGGCGCAAGTTTCTTGCAAATATTGCTAGTCCGGACGAAGTTAGTTTAAAGCTTTTACCTCGACCCCTTTGTTTAAATCGAATAGCCGATTTGTGACTCGATTATCAAATTCATTCACAAGTTTGTCAATTTAAGAAGGTTGCCACTTCTTTTAAGCTAAATTGCGCCCAACCTATTGATCAAACAACCCGAGTATCGATGGACCATACTTTAGGCCCATACTTTGGTGAATCATCCCCTTGAATGTGATCAATAAATCTGGCAACTTGTTGTCTTAAAAACTTAAAGGGCACATACACGTTTTGCAACATAATGGATATCGATCTTGAAATTGGTGATCAGCTGTTTTACAGCTTTATTTTGATCATTAATCCTGCATTTTACTGTTGTAATCAAGACAATTATCTAGGACAGTTATAACTGTTCCTATGTAGATATCGCACATAATGTAACGCATGATATCAAATGCCGATTGTTGCAACTTTTTTCTTTGAAAACTTAACATGGACCACGATCTTTTATAAATTGTGATTGGAGATCATATATCAGATCTAGAGAATGTATATAGTTTTGTGATTAAATATCTCCAAAACATCTCGCTGTGTTTGTACGGGACTTGACGTCGTCTGCAGGGTTGTCTATACAATGAAGCATTCTGATGAGCGATCTCCAACACTAATCATGAGTCCGAAGCCCGTGGATCCTTCCAAGAACTCTATGTTCAGCCGCAGTCATATTGGACCTTCCCAGAACAACGTTATGATGTGCAATATACCTAATGGACACTGGGTTCCAGAGATGCAACATGGTGAGTTCATCCTTATTTTGTATTTTGTGAGCTATTTTCGGTATATCATATCATTGCATTGTAAATGCTATGTCACTATATGTATTTGCAGGTCGATGACCAGTTTTTCAACAGAAAGCAAGTCACGTCAATATTAAAAGTACAAAATATCACTTAAGTACACGTTTTGTACAAATCTTCATTTTATCTTCCCAACTCTTATCTTGTGCCTAAAGTGAATCGTTTTCGGTTCCAAAACTGATCATGTGGTCATGAATGTAAAAATGTACTTTGTTTCTTTATTGGGACGTTTTTTCGTTTCTTTAAAATTAAAAACATGCATATATGAAGGAAATCGTAATACTATACTATAGCAATAGTCAACATTATGGTACCACAACGAAAAATGTTTAAAAATTATATAATTTTTTCCCTATATTTGTTTCATTTTGCAACTTAAAAAGTGCGTTTACAAATGATTGTAAATTACATACAGACAATGACAGACACCAATTAACAGTTACACCTCCTTTTAACCACCTATGCTTCCAGCATAATAAAATATAGGGCCTTAATGAACCAGCAGAAATTAATGAGACTTTTTAAACTCCAAAATATTGTAAAAAGATGATGAATTTAATCATGTTAATTTTATTTATCTTATTTATGAATCGTGAAATTGTTCAGTTTCTTCTTTGATATATTTTCCATTTTTTGCATTAATGCAGGAAGAAAGGTATACATTTTGTTTCAATTGAATTGAGTTTGTTAATTTGCAAAATTAATATGCATCTGAACATGATCTGAAATATTGATATTCGTCTAAATATTAAGTTCAAGAATGTAGCTATCGATTGAATTTGAAGTATTTCATGGAAAGGCAAAAACTTAAGTAGGCCTATTGGTCAAATACCGGTTAACCGCATTGTAACGGGAGAGATTATCCATGTCATAAATGCCAGTTATTTGCATATTGACATTAGCGACAGGATAATCAATTCTAACACAAAGGTTAAGTCTGTTTCCTGCTAATTAACACATTTTGTTAATGAACTCGGGGATCAATATACACGCCGGGTATTCATGTTCTTATTTAAACTTTTATAGATCTATTGACATTTTTGGAGCATTATAACATGACCTTGATGGTAGTCATATTTTTTGAATTATTCCTTTTAAGTATTTTCAAATAGGGATATCAAAAACTTTTTAAAGATAACCAAGAAGAAATCCCGGGGATGAAATACCATATACAGCCAGGAGCATATTTTTATTATGTGACTTTTTGGTCATCTTTACATAGCAGCCACTGTGCAAAGTAACACATTTTCTCACTTAAAACCTACTGTCCACAGACCGATTTTGTAGAGGTCATCTTTTAGCCAAAAATATCCATGGTGTATTTCGCTAAAACTAACATTTTCAGGTCAGTTATGGTTTTTACGTCATTATGACGTCATTTTGACCGATGTCCATAATTTTGGATTCTTTTGGATCCCCCCTCACCCATTATTTTACATACCTATAAACCTTTAAATAAAAATATATTTCCACCGTCTGGATCATCCGATCTGCCAGATGTTGCCAGATAGTAACATCAAAAGATTTTGAAGGAAATTGCAATTTGTTTTATCAGACTGCTAAACTAGCAATGGTAGCATAAAATACTCTGTTGAAACAACAACTTTTATTACTAAATTTTACAGATAAGCACTTAAAAAAATTCTGTTGCTAACGCAACGTCAAAAGTCTAAATTATCATTAATAATTCCATTATATGTATCTTGACCATATACTGGTGAGATTTGAAGGAAATCGGATGATTTGAACTACACAAATTTGGGGGGGGGGGGGATTTTACCAAAAGCCGTTAAAATGTTAACTATTTTTAGAATATTCTTATCGCCACAGGATTCTGTTAGTGAAATCAAAACTTAAGGAAGGCAAATGTATAATCCCGCTCTCCTTTTTACGCCAAAAATAGTTCGAGTGTGTCGTGTATTGTGTGGGTTAAATCTCGCCATGAACATTAAATACCCCGACACGAAATTCCAGGGGACCAATGGCCTAAAAAAAAAAAAGACTTAAAAGTTTCAGTATTTCGACAACCGATCTAGTCCTATACGGCCTACGCATTCCAAGAAAGGTCACTTTTATTTTATTGTTTTTATATGTAAATGTTTTATTTATTTTTATAAAGGACCTATGGCCAGACATACTTATGGGTCCGCTGTTTACCTAAATTATCATGACACTGAGTCTGACGTACAGCGGTCGTTGACCCAATGTGAAAAAGGTGGTTGGCCTAATATTTAATGTCTACTTGTGACGTGGGCTCGATAGCGACTGCAGACCAAAAGACCCCTATCTATCAATAAGCTGACACTCAATGACCCGTTTTTTTTTCCACACCCTCTACACCCAATGCCCTGGTTTTTTTAAATCTTATATGCGAATGCGTATATCAGACAAAATGTAGATAATGTAGATACTTTAACAGGCAATTCACAGCTCAAACAGGGCGAACTCAGAGTCGTAATTCACGTCCGGATTTTCGGGCAAAACAACACGGGTTTGTTACATTATCATTCAAAATCAACTCGGTATATTTATAAAATATTGTTTGTAATTCAATAAGAAGTATCAAGCCTACAATCTGTCAAAATTTGAAACCAGTCGAATTGTTCGAACATCATGAAATTACGAGGTTTCGTCGAAAAAGGGGTAACTTTTTCGAAGTAGTCTTTAGGCGTCAGTTTGACCTTGATAATGGACGTGAAATCACTAGTAAAGTGCCATGTATAATCAAAAGACTCTATTCAATATGTACGCCAAAAATTGTGATATTCTGATAGCTAGGTGTAAGTAGGTAAAAATTTGCAGCAAACATGACATTCAGCCGAGCGAGACGTTTTTAGGGACTGTAGCCTTAATGACACCCGTTTTTCTGTCGTTGGCCTAATATCGCCAGGTATTGCCTTCTTCACAATCCGATGAGGCCTAAACACTTTTTTAATAAACGAAACAAAAAACAAAACAAAAAAACAACAACCAACAAACAAAAACAAACAAAACAGATATCTTTCTTTCAGTACATGGATGTCTGCTTAAAACCGTGGATTATAGTGCAAATTGTATAGCAAATCATCCTTTTTCACAATCAAAGACCTGCATTTTTTGATTCATGAATGACCCCCTGGAATCTTACACTTGTTGGGTTCAATTTTTACAAAAATTACAAAATTTTAACCCTCCGCCGCCACTGCCACTCAAACGCTATACCAAAATCTGTGAAACACCACCCAAAAGACAGGTGTATACGTGTTTCATACGTGTATTATATCCGTTTCTTTTTAATTTCCGATTTTTTTCACATATTTACTTGCTGCTCATCATATTTTATTATTTTTAACTTTTCGTTCCTTCGTGGGTTTTTTTAAATCTCAAATACAACTGCATAATAATATGTAACCCAAAGTTAGGTAAAAAAAAATGGTCGGCATTTAAAATATACAGGGTCTCCCAGAAAGAATTAACTCCTAACTCTGACGGGTCATAACTTTAAAAGAATACAATGAAATCACAAAATTTAAATTGAAATATAGTGTACTGGTCATTGACTATTTTGTGTATAAAAATTATGTGATATGGTTCAATGGTTTTGATGATATGCTCGAATGCGTTACAAGTGGTGTAAAAGGCTTCTGTCCAAGTTTCAATATTGATTGTCAGACAGATATTTTCATTAACATCAAATGGCAGGGATTGTCGACAGATTCAGTTTATGCTTGTTATTTGTGACATGAGCCACAAATCACAGGTTTTCTGAAGAGTTTTAATCGGTGTTTGTCCAAACTTGTCCATCCAAATAATACGAAAATGTCTACCCAATTGATCTGAATGATAATGATGCTTTGTCAGGCAATGAATTCAATAACATAGCAAGATCAGATACCAGCAAAACACATTCATTCTCTGGACATGGCCTTTTAAAAGGTTGTGTCTCTTGTATTATCTTGTGTAGATGCCGAATACTGTTATAAAATTGGATAGATTGAGCCCATATTTATTGGTCGAGCTATGAGTTGTAAAAATATTGGGCGAGACTCAGTCGAGCCCAATATTTTAAAACTCATAGCGAGACCAATAAATATGGGACGAAAATCATCCAATTTTATCATTATTATGCTCAGGATCCAAGTTTTTCCACACTTGGATCCTTCAAAGCATAATAATGCATTAAATTTGGTTAGCAAGGTATTCTACCTTTCAACCCTGTATAGGCATACTTTAGGAGTTTAAGGCTGTTTGGTCCTAGCTGGCAAATTCTCCGACATATGTTTAACATATGTTTCATGAAGAACTTCGTAACATGCATTCTGTATCAATATCTTCCTTTCTTATAGAAACCCTTGCCAAACGTATTTTGCGCTCCAGATTTCAGCAAACCTGAGAACAATTTCTCTTTAATTTGGTGTTGAACTGCACAGCAAAATGATACTGCCAAATAAAAACAGCACATGTTCAAACTGCATGCATTAACACTTCTTATAAGTCAATTTACCTATTATATGTGTATCCCTCCAAGTGAAATAAAAGTACGTGGTCAATCACTAAATACATTTTAACATATAAAATTTAAAATAAATAAAACACACGCCTCATTTCATCCAACTCAACCCAAAACACACTTTTATATACCAGAAAATGTATTACCGTATCTTTCTTTAATGATTGGAAACAATTGATTTTAGCAGTGACATTAGAAGGGTGCTCAGTGCCCGTCAATTGATCCTAAATGTGATTTAATATAACATACGTAATAAATGAACATCCCAAGTCTTATATTTTACGTATTTCTTTATTTTGAAAAATAAAAATTAAGCTTTAAATTGAGTTTTGAAGGAAATATCTGTCTGGCCATCAATATTGAAACTTGGACAGAAGCCTTTTACACCACCTGTAACGCAATCGAGCATATCATCAAAACCATTGAACCATATCACGTGATTTTCATACACAAAATAGTCTATGACCTGTACATTATAATTATTTCAAGTTATTTTCTTTATTTCATTGTATTTTTTTTTTAAGTTATGACCCGCTAAAGCTAGGAGTTAATTCTTTCTGGGACACCCTGTAGGTGGTACATGGTCCAATTTTCGAATTGTCGTTTTCTCTGTCATATGAACGATCACATCTTGAGATGTTTTATTTTAAATTTAGATTTATTAGCCCAGCCGTTTTGATTTTTTGAGCAATTTTGTATTAATTATCCAATTACGAATACTTTACGGTGTACATAATTTGATGGCCCATAATTAGACACATTTTCATTTGTATCTCCGAATAGGACATTTAAAACGCTCACATTGTACACAATAATATATTTTCATCCATGCAATCAATTCAACACACTTTTGATCGTAAACCATGGCCGTTAAATTGTGTTAAAACTTCGTAATTGTTGAGCAAAAACTTGATACATCCCTAAATGGCGCAAGATAATGTAAATCGCATCTCAAAATGCGTAATGCGATTGTAGTACCTTTTTCTTACAAATTAGGTAATAAAATGTATAAAATTGGAAGTTTTTTCAATCATGTTTAAATACAATTTATGCAAAACCTGTACAGCACGATACTCAACTTATGGACAGATGGACCTATGGACTTATGGCAGAGATACCTTTACAATCATAAATGGCGTAAATTGTGTTAAAAACTACCCCTTTTTCCAAAAACGTATATATAGACGCCACTGGTGGGTCAAAATCAGACCCTTCAACGCCATTTTTATGATGAGCATGAGTACCAATTACCAACCATCCCCGGGATTAAAGAATTATGTCCCGGGAATAAACCGGGGTGTTTTTTTTTTGAGAAATCTTGTTTCATATCGATAAAATTCACTTTCGAGATATCGGCAATAAAGTGAAGAACACATTTTCGTCAATTTAGTCTAGAAAAACTGTTTATCGGTAATTTAGCCAAGAAACACCGTTTATCGGCAACTTGACCCAGAAACACTGTTTTCAAATTTTAACCAGTTAAGAAATGTTATGTTTTTGTCATTTAGAAAACGGCTTGTATTTTCAAAAAAAAAGCTACAAAAGCTCAAATACTTTTTGAAATACTTATAAAGCTTTATATTTTTATGTTATGTTAAAATCGCAGTGAAGTTGAGAAACCAGGAACAATTGCATAAAAAATATCACAAGAAGCTCCGATTTTGGTCAAACCAAAAGTAGCTATTTGCTCTCGTCATGTCAATATGACTGTTATGATATAATTTAAAGCTTATAAATAGTTTTAGCCCTTGTTATCTTCTC
>JXSR01S008441.1:32735-43407 GCA_000969725.1 Ophiothrix spiculata
AAAATATTTTACGAATTAATTAACTTGCAGTCTTTCTATACACTATATAAAAATGTTTGTACAATATTTCTTAAATCTGTATCACCAATGTTAATGCACAATTTGCTATCCTAGCAATCCTTTGACCTTTTATCTAATAGTGTATTAAAGACGGACGCAAGCAGTTCTGAAAATCAACTCTTATTGCAAGTTATGTTAAATTACTTTACAAGATGGTTTAACATTTTACATTTTCCCCTTCAGTTCTCTAGATCCCCCCTTTCAGAGTCAATCTTCCGTTCCCTCGACTATAGAGTTTCAGATATCGGGGCCGCACACCCCTAACAAAACCAAAGTTGGGTGCTCCCCAAGGATAGTTTCAAAAGACATGATTATGTAAAACAAAGATTTCATAGTTTCGAGGATACATATATTTGTGAGATCAATTAATAAGACTAATGGTCATCATCAATGGTCATTGGCTGCTTATCAGAGGCTGTTGATTAAACCATATCTACATACCTTTTAACATTATGATAAATACAGCAGTAATAAGTTCATCGAAGAAAATACGCATCATGATATTTGGATTAGAACCTGTAAGGAATATGAAAACGGTGATATGAATATTGCAGCATTTGGGAAGGTAATAACACGGAGAAGGGAAAAACTTGTAAAATGAAGTAAGTAAACGCCTCGAAAGGCTCTTTCCAGAGCCATGAGGCTCTTTTAAGAACCACAAACGTCTGGTATTCAAAAACGTGGACAAGAGGCGATCCACTTGAGTTGCATAACTCTTTTCACTTTTTCAGAGCTACCTTGATCTAAACTAAATGTACATACTATAGGGGTGTTCTGTTATGAGAGACGAAAGGTGGTTTACAACTCACGCCTCCTTTACTTACAATCTGCTCTTTTCGTTGGGTTATTTGTTCTGAAAAATCCAATCGAATTATGATATATAAAGAACAACCGTCTTAAACGCCCGTCATAAAGACTAATAATTTTATCATTGTTGAACATTATCATGAAAATCTAATGCCCGGAAAAACATAAGACAAATGTAATTTTGCAAACTTTCTGTTTTGGATGAGATTGACAACATAATTTGATTTAAAAAACAAAATTAAAAAAAAACCACAAACACAAACAAACCAACAAACAAACAATCATCTTACTCTAACTATATATTAATCAACATTAAAATTAGTCATCACCTTACCTTGCATTAGAATAGGGGAGGGGAGGGGGGTTTGGCCGTCGGGGCGGGTTCGCCCATCACGTGTTTCTGGTCACGTGAACAGAAACACGTGGTGGGCATGTTCATCCACCACGTGTTTCTGTTCACGTGACCGCATGGGAGAAATGTCATTGGTATTTTTGGTAATATATAACGCAACAAATTTACTATAAAATTATTAGCTTTTATGTGAGGTGTCAGTAAAACAAATGTTTGAATAATTGTGAAAAGGTAATTTTGTACTAGTGTCAAGCATTTACTTCAGTGCTTGTTAATTACAAGGCAAGGTACTTCTCCGACATATCATGTTATCAAATCGTCTTTATTCTTTGTTTTGTAGGCATACGGCTAGGACTGCGGGACAGGTTCGCCCCCTACCTCGCAGGGTAAGTTGGCCCTAAGGTGAACTTACCAAAGGTAGTAGGTTAACTAAGTCATACTTGTTTACAATGACATTTATGACATTTTAACAAGATTTTATTTATAAACAGATAAATAGATATGCATAATAAGACGCAAGGAGTCTTACCAAGACTGATAGGACATGTATAGCTAGGTCTATGCTCCAAATATAGCTTGTTTACAGCAATCATTATGAACTTAGCGCCTTGTTGTAGGCATGTTGGACACTAAGTGGGTGTTGGACACGGCACTGAAATCAGGGCTAGACATTATTTATGAAAAAATGTTTCCTTTTTGTAAATAGGGCGAACTTACCCCGCACGTGGGGTAAGTTGGCCCTCTTAACAAATTGTTTATTTTGATAATTATTTAAAAACGATAAGCCGCAGAGTCTATAATCCAAATACATAGGTAAGGTGTACATCTATCTTGTAATGTTTTAGTCCTTAAACTGTCCCATCCATGGTCGTTTAAAGGGGTCAACCCGCCCACTCTCCCCTATTTAACAAAAATAGTATGTACATGCATCACTGATGCATCATTATCATGTTACTTATATAGGCAATAGTTTAGAAAGAAACATCCATATTATTTATGACAGTTTCTGATATTCCTAATCTGTAGAATGTTCATATTTTAAACTTCTACGCTACTTGTATTTGGTACTCACCGGAGCACTTTCGCCGGGTCCACCGGCGTCGTCAGCGGATAATGTTGCTCTGACTCGATGTCTAGTGGTTGACAACCTCATGTGACGTCATAGATGTAGATGACGTCAAAGAAGATGTTCTCCTTGGCCCCCTGGTCTCTTTGATGGCAAGTAGGTTGTCCCAAACTGGATCCAATTCCAGTCGTTTGTCTCTATTTAGTCTAGGATTCGAGTTCTTAATATGGATAGCCTCCAGGATTTTCCTTGGAAAATCTCTAGGTTCACTCTCCAACACTTTCACGTTCTCCCAATCGATGGAATGTCCTTTGCTACGATCTATGTACTCTTAATGGCTGATTTTGAGCCAGCAGCTTTGGACTTATGTTCTGCTAGTCTCTTTTCAAGTTTACGACTTGATTCGCCGTAAAGTGCTACGGTGAGTACCAAATACAAGTAGCGCAGAAGTTTAAAGTATGAACATTCTATAGTTTTTCACCGCTCCGTATGAATATCCATTATTATATTCCTAATCTGGTTATAATTAACACACTTGGTCAGTAAAAGGCATATTGTAAATAAATTTGAGAGACATATGGTAGTCCGCCTTCCATAGACCATAACAGAGTAATGCATAAAAGTTGTTAGCCTATACTTTACTGTACAATTAACATGGCGAACAATAAGAACGAGGGACTTACATTCCTGCTACACCTGTATCGTATTTCACTTTGAGTATAGTGCTGTTGGGAGCCTGCTCTTAACTCTTATTCTCCGAAGGGGTGTGTGGGGGGGGGGGGGGGGGCAACCCCCCCCCCCAAAAAAAAAAAAGGTTTCCCCCCGCTTCATAAAAACTCAAAAGCAACAGGACCCAGGCATTTGGCTAATCTCTTTTACATCCTTTGCGGTCCATTGAAAAAACTAGGGGGTAGCACCTAAGTTGGGGTTAGGGTAGGCCGTCAAAGTTTGAAAAAAATTATGCATGCTATAAGACTCAAACTTACAAGACATATTAGAATCATCATTTCCCTTCTTAAATAGCAAAAAATCCGACGAAAATCCGTTTAATTTAGAACTTATTTGATTTTGGTTGCCAATTTTGCCATAATGCAATTTTGCCTGATTTTCCAATCCGAAAGTTCTTTATGACGTCATAATTACGTAACGCCTTGGTCGATTTTGATGATCTTGGTATCGTTGGATAGGGGAGGGTCCCACCTATCTATTAATAGCAAAACCAAGTTCATAGAAGGTTTCGTTCTAAAAACGTTCTTGCAACAACCCCCCCCCCCTTCGGAGGATGTTACAAAAAATGGCTTAAGAGAATAAGGGTTAATGAAAACCATGCAAAACGTCAATTAATAATGAAAGTGCTCTTTCAAATTATTTGAAGTTATCGTATAGATAATTGATTGACTCAACAACCAAATATTAACACTTAACCGCGCATAAGGCACCCGCACTTCCGTTAGTGTAATAAAAAAAGGGGGGGGGGTTCCATAGTACCCCCTTATAAAAATCATTTTCCCGACCTTCTTTACACCATATATAGGTACACTAATCACAACCATATTTCCGGAAACAAATATAAAATATACGTGCCGTTTCAAAATGGCGGCCAAATTTGAAAGCCCCATTTCCCGAAGAAATTTTTCAATTAAATTTGGTTCAAATTAGGAGATCATAAATACATTGACATTGTTGAAAAAATATTACTACAGGCGGTTTTATAGGCAAATTCTTTTTTTTTTTTTTCGTACCCCTCCCCCAAAAATGCTAATTTATGCTAATTAGCCCGAAAACGACGCGGTCGATCTCATTTTTTTTTCGCCAAAAGAAGCGCAACTACTATTTAGGCAATTGCAAAAAATAACAGCTCGAAATATTGCGCCGTTAAAATGCGACAACTGCTAAACATGGTACCCCCTTATGCAGTTAAGTGTTAAAAGCAAAATGTCTTTTTCAATTGGTTTCAATTGTTTGATGTTGTTATTGATAACTTTTATACAGAATGTTTGCTGTTTTAAAGCGTTGGTCACAGTCCGTCGTACGTTTTTTCAGGCATAAAGATTTTTTGAGAAGCCATGGCCGTTACGTTAAAAATAATTATTTAAAAAAAAAAGACGTGTAAAATTCAGGCAAGATGAACGTTAATCGAACGATGTAAGTACATTGTGCGCACGACACACCTGACCGTGAATGTTGCGTGCATCGTACGTTGCACACGTCGTAAATATTCACACCGTGCTTACAACGAAATAACTCCTTTCGATTATCACGTTATTATATAAAGACAAATGTACTTACATGTATGATACACGTATGGAGTCTTTACGAGCTAATTGCACTGTCCGCAGAGCAAGTAAAATTGCAAAAAAGAAACACATGACATTCGTACATTGTACCTGCACTTTTCATTAGGTTATTTGTCCTGAAAAATCAGATCCAAGTATGACATATGATGAGCAGCTACCTGTCTTATAGGCTAGTTTATTATTTGTAGAACAGCCTATAGGCTAGTTTATTCTTTGTTGAACATAATAAACATTAAATGTAACTTTGTAGCTGTTTTTGATGGGCTGGACCACGTATTTTTATTCAAGAAAAAAACAAACAAACCAAAAAACACCCAAGAAACAAATAAATAAACAAATAAACAAACAAAAACACGCCACTTGATGATGTTTATTGACAGTGAGATTTAAATGCATACTTACAAGCTGTACTTTAGATAACAATCTGAATTACATAACAGTATATTTATTACAGTTTCTGTTGAGGATTCCCGATCTGCTTTAAATCAACACACTCGGTCAGCTTTGTGTTTTAATATGTTCGCTTCGTAAGAAACTGTAGTACATGTAACAGACAGATTGTTAATAAATGTGACTCGTCCTATCAAAACACGACACTTGTTGCCATGCACTTGTGACTAGATTCGTATTAATTCAGACATTAAGTATCATCTGTTTGTATTTAGGCAGTATTATATCTCAAGTAGCTAGTCTTGATTAAATTGACAGTAAACCAATGGCTACGTTCTGCATGCCCCAATGACTTAACAAATGTGTCCGTACATTTGAAACGCGCCGTAAAACTTCATTTTGCGCTCTAGGTGAAAATACGCAGTAGGTAGTAATTTGCCGAAATTGATGTTTTGACAGATTCACAATCCTTGTGCTTTCTTTAAAAACACCAGCAAAGTTTCATTTCAAGAAAAATTATTGGAAGTATGAAATATGTTTGTATACTTTTGAGGACAATCAACATAAGATACTCATCTTATTTATCTCAGTTTTAAATTTTACTGACAAGCTTTGACGGACCATAACTTGACTTCTTGAAATCAAGTGAAGTTCACTAAGGTGTTTAATCCTTATTGCACGGTCTTTGCAAATATTTAGAAAAGTGAAAACGACAAGAGGCTGTGTTTACGGCTGATTTGAGATGAACGGTTACAAATCTAGCACAAGTGCATGGCACAAAGTACCGTGCTTTGATATAACTAGTCACATATTTGAAAGGCTTATCTTATTTCATTTGGAGTACGGTATTTCTGTTAGTCGTCGTCTACATTCAAGTCTTCTCCAGTACTCTAAATGTACATTATTAATCTATGGTTTAAAGAAAAACATACCAAAAGTCCATTAATTCTAAAAATGGCTTTTCCAAGTACTATATGCATTAAACAAGAGTAATGTGTTAAATGATTAATTGACTCAATTAACAACAACAAAGTACACATTATTAAGAAAAAAAATGTCTCTTTAATTGGATTCGTGTAAATTGTTTGATGTTACTATTAACAAAACAAGAGTTTGCTGTTTTAAGTGGTTACTGTGTTTTCAAAGTACAGACATAGAGGCCACATGGAATTACAAATCTGGGAGGCATAGCGCACTATAATTTTTTTTCATATTTTATGTAATATTCATCCCACCCAGCATAATTAAGTCGTAAATGGCCAAAAGGAACTGAATACTACATTATTTTGCACCTTTTCAATTATAATCAATATTTTAAGATATATTACATGAATCTATAGGAAAAAATAGCAGCTTAGTTCATAGATCAAAATCGAAAACAACTCAATTTCAAATATTGCAAGCTGATCCGTGGTGCATTGGTTAGCGCGTTTGTATATTACATAATAAGGAGGTTTTTTTTAGTATTATTGTTGTTGCTGTTAAAACGTTGATTTTGTATGATATATACCGTATTTATTCGTCCAATTCATCATGTGCCATCCGACAAACTCTTTAAAGTACTAATATATATCCTCACTCCAAAAGTTTGATAAACCATCATATTCTAAAAATGAACCATTGTAAAATTAGCTTTAACCGTATCAGGCACTCTGGTATTGGGTAAATTAGCGGTGAAGGCGATGTACATTTACACAATCAGCAGTTAAATTGGACGAGTGGATTCGGTATAAAAGCTAATTTTTCAGGCCACCTGTTTTTAACTGTTTTCCTTTTTGATGTTCTCTCTGATATGGAAATACATTTTGATTTGTAGTTCGTTACTCATCTTCCTGCAGTAAAACAGTAGGGTTTTGCTGTTGGTCGCGTGAATTCTACTCGTAAGTAGCATCATTCAATTAGACTTTCTAAGAAAATTTTTGAAAACTGCTTTTCTTTTCATTATAATATATATATAATTAGATACGCTATAATTTCAAACGCGTTTTTGACGTTTGTAGCGCTTACAAAGTCTGCAAATGAAAAATACATAGAGTTCCCTCATTTGTCAGATTGTTTGATAGAGAACAAAAACAAACATGCCTGAGAGGGCAAGGTACCATTATGTGCCATTGTGCGCCATTGTTTATCAATCACGCTTGCACTTGATGGACTAATTTTTACATTATGATCACAAGTCTAGGTATTTTAAGTGGTACTTAAGTAGATTCCTACTTATAAACGACTTTTTAATGACATTAATTGGTTGTCTATGTGATTGTTCATTTGATAGGGCCAAATCATAGTCGGCCTCGGATTTTGCTTTTTTTTTGCTCATATTTGAAGTATGTAAGTACAAATGTGATTACTCACCCCGAAAAGGGGAACTTTGCGTTAGAATACTTTTCAAGAAACTGGTGAAAATAGAGACAGTAGAAAACAAAAAGAATTTCCAGCAGATATTCTATTGTATTTTGTAAAATCACCATGACCAATTTCAACAAGTAAGGTGTCATTTTAAAGCTTAGAAAATGCTGTAACAGATGAAATGAAAAAAAAAAAATCAAAATTGTTATCATCTGCAAAGCCCACACACCCTTTCGGGGTGAGCAATCGCAAATACATTCTTGAAATAAAATTTGCTTGGATACGATTTTATGGGCAAAACAAATTTGAAGAGCGCCCTCGAAAATGCTTATTTATGCTAATAAGCATGGGATGGGTTGGGTCGATTTGATTTTTTTGTCACCAAGTGAAGCGTATGATAAAGGTGAACAGTAGTAAGTGGGCGGATTTCGTAGGATTTGACCTTTGACCCCAAAATGGCAGAACTTCCTGTTTGAGGCATGATGGGACAAATTCAAAATGGCGGGGAATTCATTTTTTTATCGATTTTATTGATTTTCAGTGATTCTATTGATTTTTATGGCTTTTTACTGATTTTAGGTCGTTTTTATGACTTTTTTATGCGTTTTGATCCTAATTTACTTTATTTTAGCTGGTTTCGGGGTATTTTAAGCCGTATTTGAGTTAATTTATCTCAGTTTGGGCGTTTTGATTCTAATTTAACGCGTTTTAACATGTTTTATTGTATTCTAAATAAGGTGAAATGTTGAATTTTTGAGCGTTTTTGGTAAATTCGGGGGAAAAGGGGTAAGATAAGAGTAAAATCTAGTAAAACTCGGGCGTGATGTCGGGGATTTTTTGAGTTTTAGGATAAGATAGGTCAAATTTATTCTAAAATTGAATAAAATAGGATATCATTTGTGAATTTTGAAGTATTTTAGGTAAATTTAGCGTGATGACGTCTGAGTGTTTTGCTAGTTTTAAGTTAAGATCGGATGGGCTAGACATGATATATTTTGGGCGAAATGTTTAGTCTTTATGAATTGTTGGGGTATCTGGGGTTGGAGAAATGGGCGTAATGTAGAGTAATTTGGGTGTTTTTTTGTATGTGAATCCGAGTTTTTGGTTATTTTGAGTACAATTTCGGTGAAAGATCGGTTGAATTTATTAATATTTTGGATGTAATGTCGAGTATTTGAGAGTTTTGGGCAACAACGCGCGTGTAAAGATAGGAAATGAGAGGAGAGAAAGATGAGAAGAAAATATCGTTTCTAGCTTCGACGTAATTCGAACACGCAACCTTCTGATCTGGAGTCAGACGCGCTGCCATTGCGTCACGAAGCTATACACGGATATTTCAGAGAGACAGGATCCCGGTAGATAGAGGGAAAATACAACAATCTCTTAACATGTAGAATTAGGAACCACTGAGAGCTGTACTCCTTATTTTAAACAACACATATCTTAAGCTACTATTATATATCCTTAAAACAGTCATCTCATTCAACAATGTTATGTTATAAAGTCAGGGTCACATATTTTTACATGAATCAATAGAACAAGTTTAAAGTAATATTACCTACCAGTAGTTTTCCATGATTTTGAGGAATATTGGAAAAAAAGTGCAATTCTTTACAAACTTTAATTTTTGCCGTCGGCGGGAAAAATGGTGTGAAAACGGTGTTTCTACTTTCAAATCTAAAAAGATCTTTTCTCTACACCTCCGAATATTGCAACTTGATTTTTCTAAATTTGAGCCATTTCTGTGTAAATTCTTGTACTTTTTTTGGATTTTACTGCAATTGTTAAGCTTTTATTTAGAGCATTTCCATAAGTTTTTAATTCTAAGTGGAATCTAGGTTATTCCCTTGATAACAAATCAATATTTAAGCTTGCGATGTCCGGTCGAGGCCCGATCGGACACCGGTCGGTCTCTCTACGGCTTGCAATATGCCGCAAGACACCGCAAGGTGTACATTTTTTTGTATTTTTTTTGATTTTACTACACTTTTAAGCTTTATTTAATTTGCATTTCCATAAGTTTTTAATTCTAAGTGGAATCTAGGTTATTCCCTTGATAACAAATCAATATTTAAGCTTGCGATGTCCGGTCGGGCCCCGATCGGACACCGGTCGGTCTCTCTACGGCTTGAAATATGCCGCAAGACACCGCAAGGTTTTAACTCCGCGTTGAATCCTTGCGGCGAGCTCTACGGCGTCTTACGGCTCACGGACACCGGTCGGACTCCGGTCGGTTTCTGTGGTTTACAGCCCGGTATGACGCCGTAAACACATATTAACCTCGCCGCAAGCTTATGTGACCAGGGTATGAAAAGATCGTATACACACCGCAAAGTTTTAAGTGAGAATGAAATTCTTGCGGCATGCTCCGGCGTCTTTACGGCCCTCTGCTGAAATATACCTGATATGACGCCGTAAATGTTGTATATTCGGTCCAATAACTCAAAAACATTCGATTTTATGAGAACACTAAACTAACACTTTTATTTACATGTAAACAACGCAAGGCAAACGTTTCGTCTTAACAGGCGCACACCACTGAATCTAAGCCGAGTGCGATATTACAAAACGCATGATACTAAATGGTCCATAAGATAAAGTTGTTAACATCGGAAAACACAACAGTAAACACATAAAAAATAAATAATTCAAACTCTCTTTTGCGATTTTTGACCTTCCGTAACCAATTAATATAATTTTGGACATTTATTTTGCCAAGAGGCTTTTTTATGTTTAACTCGTATTGTCATCTTCCAGAAGATCCTAACTATCCTTTAATGATGCCGCATTTCAAGGGCAATGCTTTTCATACAGTCAGCTTTTGCCATAGTCACATTTACAGCCATACATGTATGTATCATGTGGTAAAATCAGAATTTGAACTACCCCGATCTGCTTTAAGAACTTGAAAATTCGAAATGGCTAAATTAGCAGTTTAATGTTTATAATGTAGCAAATGTGTGAGTAAAGACAACGTTAGAATCAAAGTCAATATTAAATAAGTTTCCAGAAATTGTTAAATTTATGGCCAGAAACTTGTATGATGGTTTTTATTCAACATAAAATCTGACATAATCTCTTTTTGAAAAATACGTTTTTTCAAGCTATTTTATTAGGATGGGAATCTACATTGTCTTTTTGTAGTGGAAGTCAGATAATAGAGGAAGTTTCTTCTCACTCTCTTATTTATATATACGCAGCGGTGGAAATACCCACATGATAGTCAACCCAAGGTTAGGCAACCCCGGGTTACCTAACCCTGGGTTGTCTTCCACTTAGTGCTTAGACTCCATACGTAGAACATATTACATTCAACCTCAGGTTGTCAATTATGCAAGTATAGATCATTCAGGG
>JXSR01S008443.1:18600-40645 GCA_000969725.1 Ophiothrix spiculata
TGGACTATGTAGAAACTAATAACAAGTGAAATATATTCCGATTATCACTTTATTGTTTTACTGATTCAGGCTCATTTTCCCTGGAATGACCCTGTATGTTTTTATGGATATGGAAAATAATAAATTTGATTGATTGATTGATATTCACTTCCAACCTGAAGTGTAGCGAATGTTGTGATATTTGTGAAGTGAGTGTTGCTTCCCGTTCGAGCAAAGTTTTATCGTTATTGTAAGCGAATGTCACTTGGGCAAGCAAATGTCTTTGGATGCCAAGCATTAACTGTTAAGCCAGCCAATCTTATAGGCGGTACTAACTCTTCTGAACAAAGTGACTTTGAACCTGAAGATAGGAAATATCCAGCTACTGTAACACCAGGAAAGTGAGTGCTAAAGTGAAATTTAATGAACCATTAATCAGTGAAACCTTTAACTGTGAAACGCCCAGTAAATAAACCCAGTGGAATATTTATTCGTAGACTTGTTCCTGAAGATCTTAGTTTGCTTTGTTGTGCCTGGTATGTGATTCCTGCTAACGAAAGCTCTGCTTTTCTACCCCGTTGTTTAATATGTTTCAAATGTAACGCTAGAGCTTGCAGTCCAAGCTGTAAAGAAAAACACTGTGATTCACACTTTTCCAACTAGCTGCCTTTGACTGTCTGATTTGACCTATCTGCCTGGTGTGAAATTGTTTATCTATACTTTGGTAGATGTCATATCTATACTTTTTTTGCATTGTTTGTTGATATGGAATATGTTCATTGTTACTCAGGAGAATTGTGTGAACTCGCATAAACTTAACTCCTTCGCCACCTTAGCGTACATGTATGCTGTTCTCCTAAATTGGAGGAAATCAATAAACAACAATGGCGACCTGAGTCAAATGCAATTAGCGGACTGAAAATATAGAAAGATGACTGTAGATGACATTGTATGATCTCTTGCAAGAACTGAGTAGCAATGACAGAAAGATGCACATCATAGGAATAGTTTGTCATGTGAGTGCAAGAAAGTCGTATCTGCAATGGCTGCCTTAAGTTATCTTTATTCAACACCTTGTTACAAGAATGTGAATAATCCCTCAAAATTTCCCTTTGTGTCTCTTGAAATGTTTCTTCTGTTACGGTGTCACCTGAAAAACCATTTCAAGAGCCACTGACCCAAGACTGGAGATATACAGTCTGCAGTCCAAATTTATGAAAAATGGCAGCTATTGCAGATACTACTTTCTTGCACTCACATGATGAGTTATACATATTATATTGTTTACCACTTTCATTTTCCAGGTTTACTGGAATTCGCTGTGAGTCGGACACCGTCGAATGCGCATCAGCCCCATGTCTTAATGGAGCTGTGTGTGAAGAACAGGTCAATGGGTATAGCTGTGTCTGTGCTTCGGGATACGAGGGGACAGTGTGTGAAAATGACGTTAACGAGTGTGCTAGCAACCCATGTCAGCAGGTAGGCATTCTTTACCCCCACCCCCCTCCTCCTCCCCCTCCGTCATGTCTTCATGGAGCTGTGTGTGTAGAGCAGGTCAATGGGTATAGCTGTGTCTGTGCCGCTGGGTACGAGGGAACGGTGTGTGAAAATGATGTCAACGAGTGTGCTAGCAACCCATGTCAACAGGTAGGCAATCTTTACCCTACCCCAACCCCTACCAACCACCCCCACCCTCCCTCACCACCCCATGTCTTAATGCTGCGGGGTATGAGGGAATGGTGTGTGAAAATGACATCAACGAGTGTGGTAGTATGTAAATGAGCTTGCCCGCTTTCTCTCCACCCATTACACATTACTTGCCTTAAACGTTTGTACTGTTGATTTTGACATTTCACGGGTAATAAATCATCCAATATTTAGTCCACAACCCACTAAGTTAACATTTTTCATGCCTTGAAGGACATGAATATGCAGTGAGGGTATCATTGTGTCCTTCACAACCCTCAAAGTAGACCACATAGTAGCAGTGGGTGGGCTAAATTTTGGATGATTTATTACCAGCGAAATGTCAAAAATCAGTGGTACAAAAGTTTAAAGCAGGGAACATGTATGAACCATATTTTGGGTGTCCATTTGAGTCATGGTCAAAATCAATGATGTGTTGCAGAGATGTGGGTGTGAGTAGTGGCAAACAGCAATTACTAGACTCCAAACTATACATGCAGTATTAAGAAAGTTTTTTAAGAATTGGTGCATTACGACATGTTACAATAGTGCAGAGTCAAGATTCTCCTTAAAGAAATCTAAAAATCAAATGCAAATATCTTTATTCCATGCAGGGAGGAGTTTGTGTCGATGTGATATATTGGAAGGTTCGTCTCGAATTTTTCGATTAATGCAAATATATCTTTATTCCAGGGAGGAGTGTGCGTCAATGAAATTGAAAGGTTCGTCTGCCAGTGTCCGCCAGGATTTACCGGAAGCAGATGCGAAACAGAAATCATAGAATGCGAAAGTAACCCCTGTCAAAATGGAGCCCTCTGTGTTGAGGGAATTAATCGCTATGAATGTCGTTGCCTGCCGGGATTTGAAGGAATTACGTGCGAGATCAATATAAATGAGTGTACCAGTAGGCCATGTCGAAATAATGGTAAGTGCATTTTCTTGGATATTTGAATATACATTGTAGGCCATGACATTTTTATTTAAATCAACAAGATGGTTCGCGAAGGCTTGGCATCCAAAGACATTCGCTCGCCAGAGTGACATTCGCTCACCCTACCAAGAAAACTTTGCTCCAACGGGAAGTGTCATTCGCTTAACAAGTTTCACAACATTCGCTATACTTCAGATTGAAGTGGAGCGAAGATCGCTCCAAATATTCTTGGGTTTGTTTATTCAATAATCATAGCAATACAACATGATTGATTGACATTCGCTTTTATCGATTGAGACAATGTTTGTGCAATGAGAGCGACATTCTCTCTCCGTTTTAGCGAATAAGTCAGAGCAAATGTCTTTGGACACCAAGCCGAATAAGTAGTCCCTACTTCATTGACCCCTTGCTGCATCATTATGGTCGAGGGCAATTTGATGTGCAAATCAAATCAATGCGGTATCAAGGTTCAAAATTTATCATAATAATGACCTTGCAATGACCTCAGATTACCTTGAATAACCTTGAAACACATTTTTAATCATCAATAAACATTTAATCTCAAATAATATTTTGACATTGAATGACCTTGACCTTACCCTGCAAGGACACTTAGGCCAAGGGCTATTTTCGCTACAAGTTTGGCCCAGGTAAGATCAAATGGTTCAAAAGTTATTGCAGTGACCGTGAAATGATCTTGGATAACATGGGGGTCAACGTTTTGAACATATTTTGATATTTAACCTTGAAAATAACTTTATGACCTTAAACCAGAAATGATTGAAGTGAGCTTGAAATAACCTTGGATGACCCTGGGGGAAGTTTCTAAACATTTTTAGTATTTGACCTTGAAAATAATATTTTGAATTTTACTGACATTTACAACACCTCACAAATTTCACAAAGAAAGTTTAACCCAATGCCCTTTGTTTCACCAAGTTTCGTTACCATAGCCCTTTCAGTTCAGGAGATATACTGCGGACAAAATTTGTTCAATTGATGCAGAAACAATTAAGCATTAACAAATTTGGAGACCTGGTATCGTACAGACAACTGAATACAAATTCAACAGCTGTGTCAAACACTTGGGGGGGGGGGGGTGCTCGAAGAAAAAAGTGGTAAGCATGCTCGTCAGAAAAAACAACTTCACTTTCCCTTTCCTTTCACTTTCAGTTTCTAGTAATCCAAGACAAACTGCAGAAAAGGGCTTCCAATGTATTATATTCATGTTTTTTATTACAGAAAATGGAGTGTCACGCCGTTGAGGGTTCATTTATAATAGGTCAAATGTCCATTCCGACATTTAGGGCCAATTTTGCTGTATTACGACATTTAGGGGTAGAATTTAGAATATTGTACGACATTAAGGGTTGGTATTTTCTGTACATGATTTTGACATTTAGGGTCCGATTTTGAGGTGTTCTGAAGAGCATGCATACCACTTTTTTCTTCGGCGGCCAGCTCCCCCCCCCCAGGGTTCAACAAAATTGACCTGAGTTTTGAAATGTTTTCTTGTTAAATAGTCCACTTTTAATTGTTCCAGGTGTCTGCGTAGATGTCGTCAACGGATACCAGTGCGTCTGTCAAGCAGGTTACGCCGGTCCCCAGTGTGAGATACTCCTCAATGCCTGTGCATCCGTACCGTGTAAAAATGACGGAACCTGTCTGAACACCGGGGACGGTTTATTTGTGTGTGTGTGCCCCGCTGGATTTACCAGTCTGGAATGTGAGCAGGAGATTTACGAATGCGCAAGTAACCCCTGCCAACATGGTGGACAGTGTATTGATATGGTCAATAGGTACACATGCCAATGCCCACCAGGTTATGCAGGTAAGGATTTTTTAGGCGCTAGAGGAAAATTAGGCCATAGTTATGTGCGTCACGTTTCAGGTTATGAACAGGAGATTTATGAGTGCGCAATTTACCCTGTCAACATAGTGGACAGTGTATTGATATGGCCAATAGGTACACATGCCAGTGTCCACCCAGGTATGCAGGTAAGGTTTTTTAGGCGCTAGAGGAAAATTAGGCCATAGTTATGTGCGTCAGGCTGCAGCCTGACACAGTTTTCATCCTTCAAGTCAGTTTGTAGTGCTTTTATAATCATTTTCAAGCTTTATTTTACACATTGTGAGGGTTTGCCAGTGTTTGCCAAAGAGTGGAAACTGTAACGTGGATCAGTGTTGTTCTCTGGTAAAATCCAATTTTAAAATTATACTGTTTCCTTTTTGTCTACATATAGTGCAACCTCTTTTATCCGAACCTCGTTTATACGGATTACTCTGTTATCCGGCTGAATAATCTCAAAGGAAAATATGTTTTGTCATTGCCTATTATCATGATTTAATGCATTTGAAGGACATTTTTGTAATTTTTACCATCATAAAGTTTATATTCTCACATTATACCACTTCTCATTGATTATTTTATGTTACACCATTTAAAGACTTATATGTTATTAGGCAGATTTACACACAATGCTCTTATCCAAATTTTCCACTTATTCGGCCATATCCGGATAAAAGAGGTTGCACTGTACCAAATATTGATGTAGTTAGACAAATTTAAATATTGTCAAAATTGTGCTCAGATTTTTGACTGAAATTAACTCACGAGCATCATTTTGTATTATGTATTATTTTGTATAATGTGAAATCTTAGTAATGTCAATTTATATGTAAACTTCTGTTCAGTGCATTTTGTACTTCCGTTGTTGATCCTATCAGTAGGACAGCCAGCGGCCTTTTGCGTCAAATTATTAAACATTACGCGATGTCCCGCGTAGCCTTACGCAGCAGTTTTGACAAGCAAAAATAACCTAAAAAGGTCAATATTTTTCAAAAATTTCGTTTTCGAATATGCATTCATGAAAAGAAACATTTTAAACGGGATTATGTTGCAAAGACTTCAAACTAAATGGTTATTTAAAATTATTGAAATGGAAGATGTTTTAATACCTGAACAAATCACTTTTGTCCCAAATTTACGTCAAGAAAACTGCACAGAATTATCTTCAAAACCGATCAAGCCGAACTGCGTATCACCCTTATTTCAAAAACTACGAGGTGCCCATCTCTGAATTTCTGGAAATATAAAGATCTTTTGCTGATCTACAACCTAATCTTATTAGTTTTTCCAAAGTCGCGTTGGATATTTGACAAGAAAGGATTTTGTTGATATTTATTTGATTCTCAATATCATGTCGCTATTTTTACCCCATCAGCCCATACTTCTTAATTTTGGGCGCTATCGCGTTTGCGTAATTAAAAGGGTAAACGCGTAAAATCTTCCGCGTTGCGCTACTCCACGCGGGTTTTCTAAACATCGCGCAGAGGAAATTACGCGTTCAACTCTCAAAGACAGGTAAAAATTGCCGTAAAATGTGTTAATCGAAGGCTTATGTTATGGTTATTTATTGTTAATTTCATGCTTTCCTGGAGGGTGCCCATCTCTGGAAATAGGCGGCTTTTATAAATCAAAGTTTGTTCTAACGAATTAAAATAATGTTGAATACTGTAGAGCGTTGGATATTTTTCTATTCAGAGAACAAAAATGTAAACAAACATTTTAGTTTCAAGTTGTAATTTTACAACAAAAACTTTAGATAAAGATTGTACAATTATAACTGAATCATATTTGTAAAGAAAATATGGGTTTGAAAGAGTATATCCTGAACTTTAATGTGATAACTTTAGAAACCCAGGTCGATATTAAAACAGATTTGTTTTTATTGCTTAAAGAAAATATTTCAAAATATAGCGGGAAATTAAACAACATCATCTTTGACCCCAAAAGTGCGAAGTTCAGCGCTGCAAAGTTCGTGTGTTTAATAATTTTGTCGGCATCCTTTGATCTCGCGTTTTGGCTGTCCTACTGCTATGGACTACATTCGCTCATTTAAAAAAGCATTCTACATTTTATTTTTGCTATTAGGGTTGCCCGCTCTAATAAATAACATGAAAATATACCTGGTTTCAGATTAATGTTTTCCGCGGACTCTGGCAACTGAATTGTAATTTGACTGAGAATGCGGCTGTCGAGCCAGTTAAGCGTTGTTCTTTGCTTATGTACAATTTGTAGTCAAGTAATAGTAGTGCGCGACAGAACGCACAGCGGTGTCACTACGCACTCGCGCAGCGTCAGTCTAGGTATGGCGCCCGTGTGGCGCAATCCCCTTACTTAGCTGGATTCTTAGAGTGCAAATAGACAAGTTTCCTATCTGTACCTTCTTTAACTCTTTCACTCCGGAATAAAATTTTCACAATCCGTCCTATTTCACCGGAAAGCCGCTCTGAGCGGCTCACAGAGACCTAACTTTACGAATGCATACGATAATTGTACTGTGCCAGAGTTTTTCTCTTTACTAATAAAAATTATAACGCCAGATAGCTCTTCGTTTCAACTGCTTGCTGGCGAAATTTTGACCAATTTGGGCATGTAGTTTAATTTTTAGAGCTATTTGAAAAAATTGCATCAAACAAAAAAATTCCGGCAAATCATGCACGATTTTGCGAGCCACTGTGAGCGGCTTGCTGGAGTGAAAGAGTTAATCTATGGTTTTCCCTAAAATAATAATAATAATAATAATAATAATGTGAGATTTTTGAGCGCTCATAACAAAGAAGCCGCTGAGCGCTGTACATACTTGTAAACGAAACCTAAGAAATATACAATTTTTATATATACAATTGTTACAAACAGCTACAGAATCACATTCATAGGAGAAAAATTTGGAAAATTATATAGGTAATTTCACATGCAGTCACTGAAAATAGTCTTCAAAAAGCAGAGTCTTGAGAGTACGCTTGAACTGACTAGTAGTCATTATTGGAGCAGCGTTCCTGATTATTGCAGGCAGATTGTTCCAGAGTTTTGGTCCAGAAACTGCGAATGATCTTTGTCCATAGAAATTTGTTCTTGGACGCTGCGTGGGAAATCCGAAAAAGACTTGAGATGAGGATCTGAGAGTACGAGCTGGTTCATAGCGGCTGAGCAAATTAGCAAGATAGGCAGGAGAGTGATCGTGGAAAGACTTAAACACCAGAAGGAGGATCTTATATTCAATGCGCTTTGATATAGGCAGCCAATGGAGATCATGTAACACTGGAGTGATGTGATCTCTGCGTTTAGTCAGCGTGACAAGACGGGCTGACGCGTTCTGTAGTCTTTGGAGCTTTTGAAGGTCATTGACAGGAAGGCCCACAAGAAGAGAATTACAGCAGTCAAGGCGTGAAGTAATGAAGGCGTGTACTAGACGCTCAGTAGTAGCATTGTCGAGGTATTTTCTAATTTTGCCAAGCTTATAGATAAAAGCCCAGCCACTGCGACAAACGTTGCTTATATGAGTCTTTAGCAAGAGATGGCTATCCAAAGTGACACCGAGATTGCGGGCTTCAGGGCTTGGATTGATATTTGTATCACCGATCTTTAGAGGTGGAAGTTGTTCACAGTCAACAAAGCGAGAATGGAAATGTAATATGTAATAAAACAGTTTCCCCTTCAAGGTTAAAAATTAAATTTCCACTAAATTTTTTTCTCATCAGGTGTCAATTGCGAGGTCAACATCAACGAATGCGCCAGCCAACCATGTCTATTCAGCGGTGTGTGTACAGACGCCCTCAACGGTTTCTCGTGTAATTGCCCACCAACGCGCGCAGGGTTATTCTGCGAACTGCAATCTGTTTGCATCAATAACCCTTGTCGTAATGGAGCTATATGCATTGAGCCGACTCAAGTTGGGACGGACCCTACGTGTAGCTGTTTGGACGGGTTTACGGGGACGCTTTGTGGAATTAACGTGAACGAGTGCGCTAGTAACCCATGTGTGAATGAAGGTAGGATTGGGATTTATACAAGAGAAGAGATCAACGTTTGGCCCTTTAGCCTTTTCAGGATTTTCAATCTCTTTTACAGAAACTCAAATATCGCTAATTTGTTCCATTGAAATACGTTTCGTTTTTGTCAAAATTGGCCAACTTTACAAGCTTACTGTGGCTGTAATTGGAGTACAATAATGGTTTTTGACACATATCGGTAAGGAAATGAATGTTCATAAGATTGTTTCACATTTTCCTTATTGTACTCCTAATAAACACACAAGGATCATCCAAGATACCTATTTCCTCTATCGGGATATGGCTGCCACGCGAAGTGTATCGTATTATACTTAACAAATTTTTTTAGTAGTTCATGTCTTATTCTAATTTTAAAAAATGAACAAAAAAGAGAATTGTATCATAAATAGTGACATGTCAAACTTAATGATTAGATCTAATTGAAATGAAAAGAAAAGAAGAACACAGAGTGAATTTAAATACTTTTAGAATCGTATATTGCCCAATAAAGACGAAATATGTACACAATTATTAGGAATTGGAAATCAAATTTGGGGAATTCTTTTAATTACTGTGGTATTTAGGTAAGTGATATTATTTTACAAAATGTACAGGCTATTTAGAAAGGGTTTGAACAAACAATTAGAGGAAAATTTTGTTTGCCAACCAGGCGCAGAGGTTCATAGGCTGGTGTTGAACTCTTCTCTTGATTTATACCAGGGGGAGGGGCTGTTTGAATAAGATGATATGTGGGGTCAATGTGAATGAATGCCTTAGTAACCCATGCGTGAATGAAGGTAGGACAGGGATTTATACCAGGGGGAGGGGCTGCTTAAATGAGATGATATGTGAGGTCAATGTGAATGAATGCACAAATAAAAAAGGGAATGAAGGTAAAATGGGGGTCTGGAGTTGCTTGGATTGGGCTGACGGGGACATTGTAATTGGATATATGCTTAATCCTTGATTGGACATCTTTGGTCCAGTGTGATTTAAGTCGGGTAAGTTTGCATCTCTTAGTTGAGACAAGTCAGAGCAGTTTGAGTTACGAACTAGCAGAGTTGGTATAATCCAGTATGCCTAATTGTTTTCACTTTTGTTACCATAGGTACTTGTTCTGATGGGATCAATGGATTTACCTGTACATGTGCACCAGGGTATACTGGACCCACTTGTGCTGAGGTATGTACACAAATGAATAACTATAATTAGCTCAGGGAGTTATAATTGGTACTGTATGCGAGTACCGCCATATCAATCCAGTTTCCGGCAGTCACTCAGGTTAGGGTTTTTTGCACAGGGTGGTAGTTCCAGTTCATGTTCTGATGGAGTTTGCAGCATCTATAAACCTTAAAGAAAGCAACAAACAAGCAGTCTCTGTTACAAGATCCATAAAATATCCCTTGTATTCTAGCACATTGTGGACTGGTGGTTTTGTATTGTGTAAGAAACTAGAAATTATTGATTAGGATTGATTAAGACCAAATCACCACGGAGTAGTGTTTTTGAAAATAAATCGTTCATGATTTTGGTATTATTTTGGGCTAATTTTGTTGCTACCACATGGACAAACATTTTTCAACATTTATTTGAATATTCAGCAAGATTTGGTACGTTGTTATAATTTGAGGAATATGGACTAATTTACTTCCCGTATGGTAATATTGATTTGTGCGTTAATCGGCTGCTTGTTGCATACTTAAAGATTTATAGAGTATACCTGTGTTGAGGTTTGGGCACATATGATCTCCTACATAATCAAAAATCATCACCTACATAATTTTCAAAAGTCAATGATTTGGTTAACATAACAATTTAAATGCAGCTAGAAATACGTAGAGAAGTTACTTAGGGGCTGCTTCAAAACTCAACTGGTAGCTGATCGCCAAGAACCGGCAGTTGATGACGGTCATTGTTCAGAACGAAAGCAACCGACCCAGAACTGGCAGTTCCAGACGGTCAACGGCTGGTTGAGTTTTGAAATTATCTCTTGCACATGACAATGCTATTTGATTTATTTTCCAGTATCTCCAAGTTTGTACACCTAACCCATGCAAGAACAACGCCTACTGCTGCCAGATTGGAGTTCAACACTGCCCAAGAGACATGATCCCAGGCCAGGTCCAGTGTTATTGCCTCAATGGATACAGCGGAGACTTCTGTGAGATAGAAATCAATGAATGTCTTGCATCTCAAGTAAGTTATTTGTCCCCTGGGGGTGGGGGTATATCCAACCCTTTTATGAACAATGCCTACTGCTGTCAGATTGGAGTTCAACACCACCCAAGGGATATGAGTTTCTTCTGAAGCAGCAATATGGTCTATATAACCTTTGTCCAACCGAGACAAGTAAACCGCTCAGGTTTTTGGATCTAGCACATTTATGCAATTTAATAATAATGATATTGTAGAAGCTCAATCTTTCATGACATCATAAATTATTTTGAAATTCAAAGTAATCATAACCAAGTCTGAGCTAAGTGTATGTTGCTACAGCATGCCAAATAATAAATGTTTGAAGTTTCTTTTTTATTAAATCATTCATAAAATGTTCTTGATGTTTTTTATCTCTCTATAGGAGCCTCCTTGTCTGAATGGTGGTGTTTGCACGGATACAGTGGGCAGTTTCACTTGCAACTGTTCCACAGGCTTCACCGGGTCGCGATGTCAACGCAACATCCCATGCGCCTCCAATCCTTGCGTCTTTGGATCCTGCCAGTCCCTCGGCAATTCCTACCAATGTATATGTCTTGACGGATATAAAGGATTACGTTGCGAAGAACAGATACAGCCTTGTGACGCACAGCCATGTTTAAATCAGGGCGTATGTGAAAATAATGGAGCAGCTTATACATGTGTCTGTGGGCCACAATTTCGAGGCGTGCACTGTGAGACACGGGTTACACCATGCGACGTATCACCTTGCGTGAATGGACTGTGTAGAGTTGTTAACAATGACGCATTTGAGTGTATTTGCCCAAGCGGGTTTACAGGTCAACGATGCGAAACTCAGATTCTGCCATGTGATAGTAGGCCTTGTGTACAAGGTACTTGTCGTAATGAGGGCGCAAGTTATGTTTGTACGTGCAACGAAGGATTCCGTGGCCAGAATTGCGATATTCCAATTCTTCCCTGCGATTCTCAACCATGCATCAATGGAACATGTTTCAATTTAGCTGACGGGTCAAATTATATATGCAACTGTCCGCCAAGGTTTACGGGTAGAAACTGTGAGCTGGAAATACCTCCGACAACCATGCGACCTACGACCCCTATGCCACCTACGACCCAGCCGTTACCGTGTAATACAAATCCCTGCGTCAATGGACAATGCTTTAATACGGTTGGAGGAAACTATATATGTGTATGTAACACTGGCTTCAGAGGAGATAATTGTGAAATTACCATCATGCCATGTGATTCTCAACCATGCGTTAACGGTCAGTGTATAAACGAAGGACAGACGTATAGGTGCGAATGTGTTAGCGGATTTACCGGACGGAACTGCGAATCGGCGATTCCACTGACTACACCCATCCAGCCAACAACCCCCGCACCTACCACTCCAACACCGCCCGCTTGTCAATCAAATCCATGCCAAAATGGCAGATGCTTTGATATTTTACCTTCTGGCTATGTTTGTATATGTAATACTGGTTTTCTCGGTACAAATTGCAATGTTGCAATTACAACCCAACGCCCCGTAACTGACCCACCTGTAACGTCGCCGTGCGACAACCGACCATGTTTGAACGGTGGCGCTTGTTTTCAAGACGGTACCGGGAGTAACGAATACCTATGCAGGTGTGCAGACGGATTTACCGGAAGAAATTGTGAGTCCGTCATAACAACTCGCGGACCTGTGACTACGCCTACGCCAAACCCATGCGATGCAAACCCTTGTCGGAATGGTGCGACATGTCTATACACATCAGGGAATGTCTACACATGTTTGTGCATACAAGGTTTTACCGGTCAAAATTGTGAAATTACCATGACAACTCAGACTCCATTGCCATCACCGTGCAATCCGAATCCATGCGTGAACGGAGACTGTGCGGAGAATGGAAATATCTATCGCTGTGTGTGTTTTGTGGGATTTACGGGGACGAATTGCGATGTTGCAGTGCCAACACAACCTGGGCTACCGTGTGTGTCTGGACCGTGCGTGAACGGAGAGTGTTTTGATTCTGCTGATACAAACGAGTACCTCTGTATATGCTCACCTGGGTTCACAGGTAAGCATTAGCTGTGAAAGTTTGTATTTTTTAAGAGAATCGGATTGTTTTGGATGGATCTGTTACAAGACGATCTGTCAATGTGTAGATTTAGAAAGAGTACAATGAGTCATCCTTCATTACTAGCGACAACTGTGATGAAATATGTGACCAGTCATATCGAAAGGTACCTTAATTGGTAAAAGGCATCGGGCTGATTCAGAAAACTATAGTTCTGAGAAAACCAAGTTTAAAGTTTCTGTACTGGTAAAACTTGAATGGAGAAAAGATTTTTATCTCGGTTTTTAGAACATATGTCTTATGTTGTTGATGTTGGAACCTGATTAATATGATAGAATACACTTAAAAGGTAGCGTTTCTGATGAAATTAGAAATTTGACCGTGGACGTGATTTTTGACTATGCTTAGCTTCAATGGCCCGTATCTCAAAATTTACTATGCCGACCCGACCTTAAGGTAACTTTCGATATGACGGGTTACATATTGGGGTCTAGCAGTTTTGTTGAAACTTGTGAAAAGAGCATCAGAATTTCTCTTATGCTGAATTTATTTAGATGTCAATTGGATGTTCTATATTGTCATCGGCGTTGTAAAGAACTAATTGCGACAGTCAATGAATTTTGAAAAGTAGCAGGTGTGCTAAAAATCACACTTCTGGAATTAGTTAGGTGAGCGACAGGTGTGCCATTAATTGCACTCGGTAAAGATTTTAGGTGTGCTATTTTTGGCACTTTCATGACGTCAACCATTTCACACTTGATTTTCATCGGCAACGCAATCTTGTGACAATTAGCGAATTTTCCATTAAATCTGAACACCATTCTAAAAGTAAACAGAGGAAAAGTCTCTGAAAATCATTATTTCTTTGGGTCAGACTTGTCAAATGTGATGAAAAGGTCATGAAAAGCATTTTTCAGTGATATTTCTCCGCTCTCATGAGAAATTTTACGTGCGTTGTGATCGCTGAAAACCAGGTATGTTTTTGGTCATTTGCAGTTGTCATATCAACCAAGAATTCCGATTCTGACAAAGATGTGAGTATCACTGACAAAAAATCTAATATTTATTTTATCTAAATATGAACTCATATTTAATCAAATATAAGCTGCTTTTCAAAAAAAGACGATCGAAAATGCCATGTTTCTACACCGCAAAATACGACCCGAGACGCAGTGTGCTTGGTAGTGCATAGATTACCGGGACCCATTACAACACATACAGCGCTATCGCTGCATTGCTAAATTTTTCCGAATAAATGCGCCAACTAAAGCGATCTTTTTTCAATACTTACATGAAAGTTTTGATCATTTAATTCCACTAAAATGTTCTGATATATGTTCTCCTTGAAATCATTGTTGAATTTTGGAATTTATTAAAGTTGATTTTGTTAGTAACTTTGAAATGAAAAGCAAGTACCGCGAATGCAAAAAACCCTAGTCACATCATCTCACATGCTATGGTGCTACTCAAGATGGCGGCTACCCGAAACAATACTTCGTCGCTCTGTTTGATTTGGGTAGTTTGCGCTTGCGCGATGATGTCTTTTGATCGATGTATTGCGTATAGTAATAACCTATCGCGCTATTCACTATGTTTTTCGACACTGGCGGTAGAAATTATTAATGAGGACTTAATTCGATGTTGTACATGTAATGCAATATTGTGTATCATCTATTACGCAAACTTCCGAAACCACAACTTGTGAAAGTGACAAGGTGCGCTATAAATTGCACTCGGTAAAGTGATTTAAGGTGCGCGGTATGTGCGCTATCGCACTCGCGCGCCTTAAAATTCATTGACTGTTGCGAATCTCATTGCTGATTCCTAAAACAAATTTTACAACTCATTCGACTCTACCAATAGATATTGGTTTATTTTTATCCAATTGCATGCACCAAAAGTATAATTTATGAACAATAACAACATGCAGCCGTATAGTTAACATTAGGGCATTGTTATGACTATACACTTAATTAAGTGTACATGTAGGTGTTTTAGAATCCTGTTAGTGCACCAGAGAGGGGGGAGGGTCATTTGTACCTAGGATTTTGGTAGCTGTAAAAACTATGTTCTCAACATTATTTATCTTTAAAGCTGTACTCAGTGATACACTAACTCAATACAATTCATATGAAACACAAATGTAAAAATCTGTTATTATGTGTCAAAATGGTGACCATGTAACAAATTTGAGTCAAATTTTCAATGTTTAACAAAAAGCTCCCACCAAATATTTGAAATCTGCTTTCCCAAAGGGATTTTTCAATGAAATTCAGCTCATAAAAGCAGACTATAATTACAAATGCGTTGTTTAAAAAGTTGTTTTGTTACGTTTTTAGGGACAAAACAAAATTTGAAAAGCGCCATCATTTAACCAGTTAATGCTAAATATTACATGACCGATTTAAATTTTTTAGACCATAACTATCTTTACAATTAAATAAAAAACTTAATTGGGTCATGTTGCATTTTTGCGCTACACATGAAAAACAAAATCCAGGGTCCATATGGACCCCCCTTTTGCACTTAAGTATTAACCAAGTTGTTCACAGGGATGTGATCAGGATTTTTCCTGATTTCAGCAGTGTTATTTATTTTCAGTTTGATTTTGGGGCGTTTTATCCCAAGGTTATAATATTTTCATGATTATTATGCCTCTGTGTACAGCAAAATAAACTGAGTTTCTCAGGAGTGAAGAATACGGTCTTTTGCGAAAATGTTTCTTATAACTAATGTGGCAGGTTATTAATGATTTATAATAATTATGTCATTCTATTTTGATGACAGGTACCAATTGTAATGTTATCGCGACAACAGGCAGTCCCGGCACAACGCCTGCACCGCTCCCATGTGACGCTTCTCCATGTCTAAACGGAGCACAGTGTATGAACAGTAACAATACATATCGCTGTCAGTGCACACAGTACTTCACAGGTAGGTATAGCTAGCTAACAGAGGCAGTCCTGGTACAACACCTGCACCGCATTCATGTGACGCTACTCCCTGTCTAAACGGAGCTCAGTGTATTAACAGCAATGATACATATCGCTGTCAGTGCACACAGTACTTCACAGGTAGGTATAGCTAGCTAACAGAGGCAGTCCTGGTACAACACCTGCACCGCATTCATGTGACGCTACTCCCTGTCTAAACGGAGCTCAGTGTATTAACAGCAATGATACATATCGCTGTCAGTGCACACGGTACTTCACAGGTAGGTATAGCTAGCTAACAGAGGCAGTCTCGGTACAACGCCTGCACCGCTTCCATGTGACGCTACTCCATGTCTAAATGGAGAACAGTGTATTAACAGTAACGATACATATCGCTGTCAGTGCACACAATACTTCACAGGTAGGTATAGCTAGCTAACAGAGGCCGTCCTGGTACAACGCCTGCACCGCTTCCATGTGATGCTACTCCATGTCTAAATGGAGCACAGTGTGGTAACACCAATGATACATATCGCTGTCAGTGCACACAGTACTTCACAGGTAGGTATAGCTAGCTAACAGAGGCAGTCCTGTTACAAGGCCTGCACCGCTTCCATGTGACACTACTCCCTGTCTAAACGAAGCACAGTGTGTTAACAGCAACGATACATATCACTGTCAGTGCACACAATACTTCACAGGTAGGTATAGCTAGCTAACAGAGGCAGTCCCGTTACAACACGTGCACCGCTTCCATGTGACGATACTCCCTGTCTAAATGGAGCACAGTGTGTTAACAGCAACGATACATATCGCTGTCAGTGCACACAGTACTTCACAGGTAGGTATAGCTAGCTAACAGAGGCAGTCCCAGTACAACGCCTGCACCGCTTGCATGTGACGTTAGTCCCTGTCTAAACGAAGCACAATGTATTAATAACAACGATACGTATCGCTGTCAGTGCACACAGTACTTCACAGGTATGTATAGCTAGCTAACAGAGGCAGTCCCAGTACAACGCCTACACCGCTGCCATGTGACCCTTCTCCCTGTCTGAATGGAACACAGTGTATCAACAGCAATGATACGTATCGCTGTCGGTGCACACAGTACTTCACAGGTAGGTATAGCTAGCTAACAGAGGCAGTCCTGGTACAATGTCTCCACCGCTTCCATGTGACGTTACTCCCTATCTAAACGAAGCACAATGTATTTATAACAATGATACATATCGCCGTCAGTGCACACAGGTATAGCTACCTTAATCTGGTATTAGAGTGTCTGCAGTGGTGTAGCTAGAATGGGGCAATTCCCCACCCCCTCCCTGAAAGAATTCTTGCCTCCCCTAATAAGTTAAGAAAAGCATGTACAGGTCAGATTGAAACTGCATAGTTTACACCCCTTTTCAGTATAGCATGCCCCAAAATGGTCTCTTTTTTCACTCCCTTCTCATCAGTTCATACTCAATTACTATTTTTTTTTTGTATTTGTAACAAAAAGGTTTTAAAATTTTGTGCTCTTAGCCCGCCCACATTAAAACAATGAAAGAAGAAATGCAATTTTTATTGCCCTGGAACTCAAAAAAAAAAAAAAAAAAAAATTATACACAACTCATTCCCCTTGACCATATTATCAACTAGAAATCATAATAAAAGTGACACTAATTAACTCTGAATGTAGTTTAAAATTTAGCATCAGGAAAATCAGTTATGTTAATTTTTTACTGTTGAGGTAAAACCAACTGAAACGATAGGCCGTGTTTTATTTAAATACACATTTTATTATTGAAAAATTTCACATATTAAAATACCATTAACATACCCATTGCAGGAACAAACTGTGAGACGCTTATTCAACCGACAACTGGAGCGCCCCCTACCACACCATGTGACAGCAACCCCTGTTTGAACGGAGGACAATGTTTCGACAGAGCTGACGGCTATCTATGCGAATGCAGGGGCGAGTTTTTTGGACCACGTTGTGAGAATCAAATTGTAAACCCCTGTGATAGCAACCCCTGCCTAAATGAAGGTATTGTTTCTTTATATGTACTGTTTTTGCAAAATTTGTGAATTAATGTAATACCCTGGTCACATAAGAAGCAGGAAGCCGTAACCCCTAGCTGTAACGCCGGTATGATATCGGTATGACACCAGTGAATGCCTGCGATGCCCGGTCGGACGCCGATGGTTATGGGACCAAAAACTGAACATCGTTTGCAAGCCGCAATTTTTTAATTGGAATTAAATTCTTGTGGATGGTTTCTTTATTATCATACCACTAAGAGAATTTATGACCATATTTGGAAAAGTCGCTGCCGGGATATATTTTGTATCCTACCCTGAGCGCGTCAGACGCACTTTTATCATGTCACTGAGCGCGTCGGAACGTTGCATTTTAAATTTGTAGGGATGTGCAATACTATGTAGAGTAAAACGTTCACCAAAAGTGGTTCGTTTTTGTTAATTTTTGTGAAATAAAGCTAAAAAAAGTTTATAAAGCAAATAAATAAATAGTTTGATGATTAAGATTGACTTAGTGGTATGATAAATTAGTTATTTGGTTCAGCGGAGGTATGTTGTGGGAAATACTCGTGCGCTCAGTGTCATATCCAGGCTCAGCTGCTTTGCCTGGATATGGCACTTCGCGCACGAGTATTTCCCATAACATATCTCCGCTTCACCCAATAACTAATATTCAGAGTTTGTCGATATCAAAACAAGATATATACGGACCTTCCCATCATGCCTTGCTTCCAATGAGATATTTTGTACAGGTTGACATGAATATCTTTAGTGATGAAACATAACATATAAGCACGCACAAGTAGCAGACCTCATCCCAATTTTGCATTTCAGACATGTTTCATCACTAAAGATGTTCATGACAACCTGTACAAAATTTACATTGGAACCAAGGCATGATGGGAAGGCCTGGATATCTTCTTTTGTCAATATCAATCACACAACATCGACTTAGAGAATAAAGGATGAAATATTGTTTTGCCTGTACATTATTTTGAGTAATGGGTGCCCCTCATTATGAAAAATATTGTACGCACATCCATTATATGAGACAATAGAAGACAGGCAAAACAATAAATAGTATCTTTATTCTCATTTTTTGTCAAAAATTTGAGACATTTTATGAAGTCATTATTTGCCAAAAAACAATTGACATCATCATTTGAAAAACGTACACGCCTACTGAAAACATAAAACATTCCACTCAAGTAAAGAATTGCGCGTCAGATGTGTGTGTACATCTACACCGCGCTGCAATTTTCAACACGCGGGCCCACTGTGCAACGCAAGCATGCTGTCATATATTGTCTCAAAATGGATAGCCAATTATTCCTTATAAGGAAGTGAAATCACACTCATCTACTTAGAATGAGCCATAACCTTATGCCATGATTTCTCCTATAGAAGCAACGGATGATGTGGAGCTTCAATTTTGTGTCGTTTTATTTTTTTACAGGCTTATGTGTGGCATTAGAGACAGCAGAATCTGGGTGGGAGTGCAAGTGTGCTCCTGGTTTCATCAGTGTGCAATGCGCAGACGTACCAACTTCATGTAATCCCGACCCGTGTTGGAATAATGCTATGTGCTTTGTTGACGCATTAGGTGAGTGACTATTTTGTAATCTTATATCATTGCTTTTTTCTTAATAAGAAGGAGTCTTCTGCAGGATAACGGTTTGCACCCTTTTTATAAATGCAATTTTTGATTCTCATTGAATACAGACTTTTCTAATGACATTGGTTAACCTGGCACATATCGCTGTATTATACAGCACAGGAAGCATTAAGTTGGTGAAATTGATCGTTACATCCTCAAAAATCTAAAACTTACATGTCAAGCAATGGCACCGCATGTCGTGCGTTAACTGGCAAGGTATGCGTAGACCATTCTGAACTGATTTGAGTTTTCTTGTTTCATTTCAGGTCCATTTTGTTTGTGTGTTGACGGCTTCGGAGGCATGTGGTGTGAACAGAACCCAACACCAGTCTGCTTCCCTAATAATCCCTGCCAGAAAGGGGCGACCAGCTGGGACGACCAGCTGGGACTTCAATGGGGTAAGTGTTGCCATCAGAACCCAGGAATTTCAGATTCAGATTCATTGATTTATGTAATATGATGTAAGAATTTAGAAAAGGGGAACCGGTACTCGCCGCCATTTTGATTTCACTACTGTGTAAATCCTATGTGGCAGCCATCTTGGATTGTCGCTCCAAGGAGGGTGAGTTATTGTACCTCCGGTATTGCGTGCCACACTTCGAGAGTCTTTGCAGTGGATTAGCGGGAAAATTGTCGTACTTTGATCAGGGGAAGTCGCAATACACTTGAAATGCAGACATGGTTTGCGGGTGAAACAAAATGCACACGCTGTATATGCGTTAAGTGAAGATTTACGTGATCTGCCTGGATATTGGGCCAAACTCCGAAAATATCTGTATCTGTAGTACAACCCACCCTTTTGAAGGATATTAATATCATATCAAGTAATAACTTATGTCATCTTATTTGACTTGCAGGTTTTCTGTCAGTGCGTGTTTGGTTTCACCGGGACATTTTGTCAAGAACAGATTGTAGGGACCGGATGCAGCTCTAACCCTTGTGTGCGTGGGGATTGTGTACAGGACGCACAGGGCAATTATCAGTGCAGGTCAGTGACATACACAATAGTATAGCATGTTATTAATTCTTACTGAAGAAAAACTTTTTTTTTTCAAGATAGGTCATACTGAAACAAGGTAACGCATCCCTCATAGCCCCGGCTCATAGCATGTCCAAATGTACTGTTTGCATTCCCTTCTCATGCACTTGGCATCTTTATGTGCCACTTGACATTCCAAAGTACACAATTTTGGTAAATATTGTTATACATCATTGCATAATGAACAATATATAGCTAGCCGATTAATGTAAATAGGATGGAATTTAATTACTCTTATTATTGAAATCATTAACTACGCATCGATAACGAAAATGCATTGCGTGCGGCTTCATCGGTTGTTTGACGCGGTAAAAGCGTGACAAGAAAGTCTTTTGTACTACACAAGGTCATACGCTTGTTTGCTATGTGCATTTGTTACGTTCAAATTTTTAGTGCCTTGTAAGAAATTTAATAATTTCAATAAAAGTGTGGCGTGTTGAACTATCCTACACACCAGCCGTACGGAAATCAAAAGCACCATATAACACAAGTTCATCTTCAATTTTATTATTTTATTTATTCTTTCTTTACTGGTTCAGTGACAAGCACTGTTTTGCATCTAGGCCCTATAAAGTATATGTGATGGCTCACCCCGAAAGGGGGGACTTTGCAGATAATATCAAATTTGATTTTATCATTTCATCTGTTACAGCATTTTCTAAGCTTTAAAGTGACACCCAAGCTTGCTTGTTGAAATTGATCAAGGCGATCAAATTTTACAACAGAAAATCTGCTGGAAATTCTTATTCTTTTCTTTATTTTTTCCTGTTTTCATCAGTTTCTGGAAACGTGTTCTGTCGCAAAGTCCCCCTTTTCGGGGTGAGTCATCACATACACTATTTACATGATATCGTACAGTATTTACAATGAGTTACAAAATACAATAGAAACATTAATTGACCAGCAAAGTGTGGTCTTCATTTATACAGTGTTTAATGTAGTAAGTTCTATGTAATCATTTCAACAGCAAATGCGGGTCGTAGAACACTAGAACACATGTTTTGCTACCAAACATGGTTGTAACAACGCTCCTTGATCAAGTGGTGATATTCTTCATAAACTCACCGTATTGATAAATTATGTTGAAAAATTTGAAAAAATGTCGAGGCATAAAAGAAAGTGGAAACATGTGAGGAATTCTTAAATACTCCAATGGGCATAACATGTGTAAGGGGAGTCAATACCTAAACCTTTCTATGCAAGCTTGTGTGACCAGATACAAAAAATGGGGACAAATTATTTCTATAGATGATTATCAATTCTTAGATTCTATTTCATATTACCCACAGTGTCATTTTTGTCAATACATTGTTTTTTTCCAAAGCCTTTTTGGTGCAAAATAGCACAATCGTTTTTTTTCCTTTTATTCTAAAATGTCATGTGGTGTGGATTTTAAGGATTTCTGGTTGCATATGCCTGCATACTAAGTATTAAAGTGCCCAAATTTCATTAAAAGCATAACAACTTTAGAAAACGCAGTGCAACAAGTCACAACTCATTCCTAAAGTCAGTCAAACCATGCAGAATTTGAAAGTTCAACTGTTTTATTTCCATTAACAAACATGTTGAACTCATTTAACATCAAATTATAAGTAGTAGAAACAGATTTGAATACCTAAATCATTTAACAACCACAACATAGAATCAAGGGTTTAGCCAGGATTTGAATGTACGGCGTCCAAATTCCAAGGTCGGGCGATGACTTCAATCAAGACATTGTGA
>JXSR01S008443.1:65587-80567 GCA_000969725.1 Ophiothrix spiculata
TGCTGGGTTTTTCCAATAGGAAATTGGTGACCAGTCAATTCTAGCTAAACAAGTAGAGGTATTATGTAATAGATGGTTATATTTGACTCAGACTTGAAAAATAAAAGAGATGCATAGGTTTTTGATTATCACAAACTGCCCCTTCTCGAGTTACAGGGTAGTATCATATTTCACCTGCCTTGAATTTCCAAGGCAGGATTTGTTGTAAGTTGATGGACCTCGCGCTTCGCATTCACTTGGGAGGCCCATCTCGATGGACTAGCATTCCACAGATGAGTTTACATCCCACATCTATTCCCAAAATAGTCTTAACAGTTGATGACATCGATTGAACCCTGATACATTACCTGAGTCAGCTAGTATATTCAGGCCATAGTAAAGCAAGCTTAAAAAGAAGGTTACTTACGGATACATTTCATGGCCAATACTAGTACATTCTTAGCTGTCGATGGCACTGTTTGAACCACCATACCTATGTTACGGTAGCTCAGCCATATGCAGGCAACAGTAAAATTAACAATCAGTTGACTTTTTAAGCAACCCTATGCTATATAATGCTGACCAATTTTTAGTTTTCTGATCTACAACATTATAATATTCCTTATTTCAGACACTGCTACCCCTGCCTCATCTTCCAGTCACAGAATTTCAAGGGTGTATCACAAATCTTGAGCTTCAAGGTCAACCATTGGATATGACCCGTGACATCAGTGAAGGGGTCAATGTCGGCAACTGCTTTGTCGGTGTGTGTGAGATGGTAGATTGTAACAACAGGGGAACATGCAGAGAGATGGTAAGATATCTATGAGATTTTAACATTAAGGCTATCACAAGGGGGTTTCAAAAAATTTGAACTATCAGATGCAGTCAAAATGAAAAATGCTCATTTTATTCTTAGCAAAGAACACTATACTTTGATCAACACCAAATAGGTGGGCCTCTTTGCATCGTGCATTGATATAGATAAGCGTGTGCGTAGCTGGACACAGCACAACTGCAGCACGCGTATATGTGCGACTCGCGCATCAGCATCTATGGCGCGCATGTAAGTAGGATTAGGCTACTTGCGGATGAAGAAAAGCCTTATAATTCCCACCTGGCCATGCGTTATAAGTTGGTGCATTTTTTGGCCCCCAGTATTCAAAGAAAATGCGACCATAAAAATCTTGCCAATTTTCATAAAAGATGAATTATCTCGATTCCTGTTCACCCCAGTATAGGAAAAGTATACATATTCTGACAGTAAATTTCACAAGGATTCCAAAAATAACATTATTTTCATGATAGGGTGAAGTTAAAGAGAGTTATTTGAATTCAAACAAGAATTGTTTTCATATTTTTTTTTACAAGTTGACCTAGCATTATTTTTTTACTCTTACACCTCATGATTAAAATTACTTCATTTTTAAATTGCCCTAAATAAGAGCTTTTTAAATATATACACTTTGTCTATACGTATCTAGTTCCGTTTTTGAGATGTGCAATGATTTCCGTGTCATGGTAAAATTTGGTTCGCATTACTAGCAAACTATCACAATTAGACCCCTAAATAAATTTAAATGTACATTTGTCATGTATCAAGTTACAGTACTCATCAGGAGCTTTAATTTGATAGGTAATTTGCCTAGGCAAGTTTAAGAATATGGCTTAAAATTTCATGTTACGATATGGTTACATTTCGTCCATATCCGGTTTTCAGCTCCCCAAGACATTTTTCCTATATTGTGTCATATCTCATGTACATGCTACATGCATGGTTTAGGTATCATTTTGAAGTATTTACCAAGAGCTTTAATTTGATAGGTAATTTGCTTGAGTAGATGTATTTATATGGCCTTAAATTTCAGGTTGTGATATTTTTACGTATCAGGTCCTCCATATCGGGTCCTCAGCTCCCCAAAGTCATTTTTCCTGTAAAGTGGCATATCTCTTGAACTGTACATGCTACATTTATGTAAAAGGTATCAATGCAAAGTACTAATTAAGAGCTTTAATTTGATAGGTAATTTGCTTAGGTAGGTATAACTGAAGGGACCAAAATGTTTGAAAGAACCCTAAAAATCTCGCACAAAAGGGCAGCTCCCCAAACGTCAGTGCACCAGTTCATAACGCATGGCCACCTATTTAGTGTTGATCAAAGTATATTTCTACGCTGTGTCTTATACGCTATGTCAGAAAAATATAGTTTAAAATTGGATAAGCTAAAACAAATGGGCTTTCCTAAAATCTGTTACAAACATGTCTCACTATCAGGGGCTAAACAGAAAACCTGGAAAATTACCTATTTGGGATCACATTTACAAGTTTGTTGCCATGCATGCATACTGGAGTTTCGTTTACACTCTCCAAGAGTTTTTCATTCGATCTTTACTCTTATTATATGCTGATTATGGGTTCAAATCCTTTTGCATTTAAATGAGCTTCATAAACTTGGCATTCTGTGAGTGAGCTAGTCTTTGCTGTTTGGAACTGTCAAACAGAATAAACACTATCAGTATGTGTTGTGTAAAATTTGGAAAATTAAGTTTTGGAAAGGCTGGTCAATGTATGTTTAGTCCATCTAGATGGACCTCACCTCATGAGTTCCATCAACTTACACACCAAACCCCCTGCTGGGTTTCTCTTACAGAAAATTGGTTACTAGTCAATGCTAGCTAAACATAGAGATGTTATGTAATAGATGGTTATATTTTACTCAGAAGAATCAAAGAGAGGCAAAGGTTTTTGGTTATCAGAACCTGTTCTTTCTTGAGTTATAGGGTGGTATCAGATTTCACTTGCCTTGGATTTCCAACTTAAGGCAGGGTTTGTTGTAAGTTAATGGACCTCACGCCTCGTGTTCGCGTGCAAGGTCCATCTAGATGGACTATGTATGTTGAGATCTGTCATAATTTTATTTTTCAGGCTGGAAGTGACTATGCCTGTGAGTGTTCAGCTGGCTATGGTGGTAAAGACTGCGAGACGTCCCTATGTGAAACCGCAAACCAATGTCAGCATGGTGGACAGTGTGTAAATGAACAGACAGGGATTGCGTGTAGATGTATGCTGGGATATGCTGGTCCTGTGTGCGAAACTTGTAAGTTATCTAAGAATAGGCAAGTGTTTATTGCGATACTCTTTTTGACAACTTTTTGTAATAAGCTATATTGCAGATCCTTTGATTATTGGATTATGATGCAATTTGGGAATAAAAAGGGCTTCAAATTTGCAGAAATGGGAGCCTCTTTCACTCCCACATTGCATCGAATCCAATAATCATTTGATCTGCACTATATCTTGTGCTTTTTGAATTTGTTATATTGTAACAAGATTGTGAGGGTTGATCATTAATACAGGTCTGAATACTTAGGTTGATTGATGGATTATATGGAAAGTTTCAAGAAAATATCTTCTCTTGTTTTTATGTTACTATTAAAGTTCTGAGGTTTCTAAAATTTAAAATCAAACATTCAAAATCAAAATGAAACTGCTTTAATGAGGACATGAGCTCTCTCATCCACCCCTTCCTGTCATGTTTGAAATTAGCATCTCATCTATTCTGATTTTGAATGAAAGAATTCATATTAGATTTTGACAAACTGTCTTTCAGGGGGTCTTTGGGTGTTTTACTCATGAGAGAGGTTTTGCCATTTCTTTGATTTGTATGATAATAGAAACCTGGTATTGAACCTGGCAAGTTTTGATTTTTTGTAACATTATCAGGATTCATCCATGTTCCACACAGCTGTGTCATTTAGCATCCCACATTTTGTCAACACATCCAACATGGATTATGCCTTTCCAGCAGAACAGCCTGTGTTGCAAGACCTCTATCTGTCAATATAGTTCAGACCAGAGTCAACAAATGGTCTATTATTGTGTAGTACCGTACTCACACTTATTTATTTATCCCATCCATTCATTTTACAGCCGTGTCATTCAGCATCCCACATTTTGCCAACACATCATACATCAAATATGCCTTACCAGCAGAACAGCCTGTGTTGCAATACCTCTATCTGTCAATACAGTTCAGACCAATGTTATCAAATGGTCTACTATTGTATAGTACCCATATTTATCTCATTTATTCATTCATTTTACAGCCGTATCATTCAGCATCCCACATTTTGCCAACACATCCTACATCAAATATGCCTTACCAGCAGAACAGCCTGTGTTGCAAGACCTCTATCTGTCAATACAGTTCAGACCAGAGTTGCCTGATGGTCTCCTATTGTATAGTACTCAGACTAATATCATGGGAGATTTCTTCTCACTGTCAATGACTGATGGCAGGGTGGAATTTGAATATAATTTAGGTAAGTTGAGCATTTGAAAAATTAGAATTACAAGAGGGTGAAATCTACACGGGTACAAGAAAGATAAGATAAATCTTATCATGTGTCAGTGCAAAAGAATTGGTATAAAATGATTTATTTTGCAAAATAAACAACTAATGAAAACTCCCGGGGGGCAGTCATATTTGCAAGGTGTAAGGCCCGCGCTCCAACAGGCTGGGGCATTCGGTGAGAGCACTTGCTTAAAAAACGAGGGGTCAATGGGTGGGAGGATGGTTTTGAAAAAATACAAAGATATGAGGTCTTATTGGTCTAAAAATGAGGGGTCATGATCACTGAGTGAGAGCACAATTTTTTTCATTTGGTGAGTGAAATTTGGCATTCGGTGAGAGAAAAATATAACAATTTATGGGGTCTTTTGGTGACAGCACACATGATTATAAGAAATGAGGGGTCTTTGGGTGACAGCGATGCTGAAAAAGGGGGTCTATTGACCGTTACATATGCGCTGCCTCCAGAATGGGACTGCACTCCCAGGTTGAATACTTTTATATGAAGAATTGATGACTCATTAATGAATTTATGTGATATAATTGTTAAGCACTTTTAATGACAACTTATTTTGTATGTTTTAAAACAGGAAGCGGTCAAGCTAGGTTAATAAGCGACCCTGTGACCCTTGACACATGGGTCACAGTGGAGATACAGAGAACTGGAAGAGATAGCCAGATGAATGTTACAGGTCAAAGGTCAGTATCATGTGAAGAAAATGTATAATATAATTAACTATGACCTATGACATAAAAGTCCCAATATATTATAATGACTTCAAATATTATGGTCAAAAATCAATGTAATTTCAAGTTTCCCTGAGACGTAATAACCTCGGAGGCACTGACATGGAAAGGTAGTATGGATATGTGTAGCCCTCAAAACCCCATTTTTACACTCTGCCTGCTGCTCCATAGACCCCATTTGAATCACAGTATTCAGTTTACAAGTCTTATTTTTTCAAAGAATAGTTCTCAAGACCACCATTTTAACAAAATCTTGGCACTTGTTGATCAGGAGCTCAAAATATACCCCCAAAATTAGGTCTTTAGGATAAATTTTAGGGTCAGTTCTGTTTTCTAGATGCTGTTGTTAGAGTAACTCCTTAGTTGCCTAGACCCCAGGTTAGGAATTTAGGGCTGTACACCCTTACCATAGCCAAAGTTTGGTGCCCCTTCCCCTCCTGGGCATAATCAGGAGAATGGAGCTAGGTTTTGAGTGAGGTTTGTCAAATTGAAAATATTTCCAGTATTGATTGTGTAGATTCTTCTCATAAAAATTAACAATCGCAAATACGTTCAAATCAAAATTGACCTCTATTAAATATGGACCTTGTGTAATGAAAAGTTATTTGAACAGAAGTGGTCGGCAATATTGTCTCAATTGATCGATTTTGTTTTTCCTATTGCAGCCCTAAGGTAGGATCATCTGTTGGAACTTTGCAATCACTCAATGTTGAACCCAGCGTGTTTGTTGGCGGCATGGATGATATCACAGCGGCAAGGTTACGAGCTGGCGTTAGCAACGGCTTCACTGGGTGCATCATCTCTCTCACTGTACAGGGGTTTGAATACAGGTAAGTAAAGGTTGTCTGTATGGATGATATCACAGCGGCAAGGTTACGAGCTGGCGTTAGCAACGGCTTCACTGGCTGTATCATCTCTCTCACCTTCAAGGGTTTGAATACAGGTAGGCCAAAAAAAAAGGTTTTGTCTCAAAGCTGATGAGTGGTTTGAAAAGTAATGCGAAATGCTTTTTTTTTTTAAGATTCCAAACTTTGTCCAAACTTTGGTTTTTTTTCTGGTTGTAAGTACTACTACTTCGCTCTGAGGGGTTTATTGTTCAAAGATTCATGCAGAAACCATTTTCTTAACTTTGCACAAAGCAGCTGAATCTTTAAAATCACTTTCTCCTCCATGACTGTCACAAGATCACGCAAGCAAATCAACAACAAGCAGGATGGTTGTTCTTCACAAAATACAACACAAAGTCTATGAGCCTGTTATTAGTTTACTGTAGTAAAACACACTCAATGTCGACACAAGAACACAATTTCTGCAAAGGGCGAATAGATGACAAGCTGCAGTTGCAATCTTTCTCATACGAGCTTGCCGCACGATTTTGGATACATGTATCGAAGTTGAAATATGAATTTGTTTTGGGTGAGAAAAAAATCAAAATGTGATGATTAGCATTAATGTTAAAGCAATACTATAAATGAAGTTTCCCCTGATACACATGCATGACTTTTAATTTATTGGAGTTATTTTTGGTAAATACTAATACCCTCCAGACGATTTTGATAAAATATGCTTAATATTTTTGTTATATGGCCATTTGTCCAATTAAATTAGAGGTCCCGAATTTAATTCCATATGTATTAGTATGGAGAGCTCACTTTTCTGTTCTTTTTATCCATTTTTCTGTGACAAAACAAGTTATTGGCAAAATACACATGAAAATTGCTTCTAGATAATCACATTCCTTCATTTTAGGCTGTTTTTACTCAAAACCACTTCTGGTCAAATTAGTATTGCTTTAATTTATTGAAACTTATGGTAAAGTTACTTTTTGATAATAATATGTACCTCTATTTGGATAGTCGCAAGAAAATTCACAAGGAACGACTGTTAGGCTGCGATCACATACGCATTGGTATACGGTATACAATATTCGCTCCTGAGGAGGCACTTATGTGTTTAGTGATGAGGATATAGTAATTGTCAATTTCAAATATGAGTGCCACCGGGGGAGCATATAGCGAATATCTTATACCATATAATTTTATGTGATCGCAGTCTTAGAGCCAGAATCAGAAATATCTTGTGAAAATATGGACTTTTAAAGTATACTCGAATTTATAATTGTTGTTCCTTTCAGCTTCAATGACACTGCATCTCTAAGTGGAGCCAACATAGGACAATGTGATGACGATTTATGCTCAGCTTCACCCTGCGAGAACGGCGCCACCTGCCAGCCAATCACAGGCTCTTATTCCTGCCAATGTCCGCCTGGTTTCCATGGTTACCACTGTGAACTGAAGCATGACAGTTGCTTTGGGAATGCGGTCTGCGGAGACGGAGCTACATGTATACCCACTCCTGATGGTTTCCGATGTCTGTGTCCGTATAATAAGACAGGCAATGTTTGCGAACAGAATTTAGGTAAGCTTTGTTTAAACTGGTTTCTGAATTGCTTTGGGTTACTCAGGATTCATTTAATCGATATTTATTATTCTTGCATTTCGTAATGCTTTGTTTCCAAAACAGACACTTATTTAATTTCTCCCTTCCCATACACACATATATCAACATTATTTTCACAATTTTCCATGTCTAGGCCTGTTTTTACAATGTTTCCATAAAGTGCTTCAGTAACATAACACTTACACTAGACACTTTAAAAAGTCTTTAAATTTCATATTCTAAATGTTGACTTGCTGCCGCTAAAAATAAACCCTTTTCCCAAAACATTATTTTTGCCCTGTTAGTAGTCTGCATTGACCCGTACAGACTACAACTATGCCTGGAAAAAGATACGCCAGATTCCTAAACCCTACTTATACTCTGGTAGGCGCATGTGCATTGCTTTCATTTTGAGTACTGAATTTGGATACTTCAAAAGCTGAACCTTGAAAATGGATCTTTCTTTAAGGGGAGTGTGGCATAGGCTAGCCCAATTTATTTGTTATTGTTGATCCTTCAATGCATATGACCCTGAATATATTTTCTTTTTCTTTTTTTTCAGATTTAGGCACACTATTCCCACATTTTTCTGGTGCCTCCTATCTGACTATGCCCACGATTACCACTGCTTATACCAACACAATTTTGAGTGTATCCATTCGACCAAGCGGCTCATCCGGACTCATCGTATACATGGGTGAAACTTCAGGAACGGGGGACTTCTTTGTATTAGGATTACTGCACAGCAGGGTACAGCTGAGATTTGGGTTAGGTAAAGACATAGTGTATATGTGTTTTGAAAGCAAAATATCAGACCTTTGTAGGTTATTTTGTACTAAAATTTGTACCAAAAATATGTCTAAAGTGACACCAGATCATATTTATTCGGAAAAAGATTTTCCTTCTGAATGGACTTTTTAGATAGTGAAGATCAGGGTTCCTTGGCATTGCTGACCTTAACCAACTATCATATCTAATTGGGCAAGAAAAAATGCCACTGACTTTTACAAAGATGCACTTAATAGATAAAGGGTATGTTGTTTTGCATACAGTTTTAATGTGAAATTCAGAGACCTTACAATTGTTCAAACTATTACACTGATTACCTCTAAAACGATGTTGACTGAAATTCATACACTCCGCGTGTGCTGTGCGTGTCACCTAACCAATCAGGATGCAAGAATATAAAGTACGCGGAGTGCAGTGGATTTTCACAATGCACTGCGCTTGTTGCTTTCCGGTTTGCGTGGCGGGCATTAAGTGCGTATGGATGTTTCATTGTTTATGTCGGGGGATTATTTATTTAGTTTAGAGAAATTTTTGGATTTTGATGGTCATAGAAAAGGCCTTATAAGTTCACAAAAGATACAATATTATTTGTCTGTCGTGTATGAATTAGATTAATAAATTTGAATTCCATAATGCTCGTAAAATGAGACAAAATCAGTGCACTTGCGGTAAATTTTGATTGCTGTCCAATGCACTCGGCCCCTACGGGCCTCGCGATCGTGAATTGGACGCATCAAAATTGACCGCGCGTGCATTGATTTTGTCTCATTTCACTCGCGTATGAAATGCGCATTTATTAACCTATAACTAATTCGCATACCTCGCTATGCAGCTATAGTGGTATGACCCAAAGCATCTAGCACTCCTATAAGCTAAAATGGACTAGTCCTGACTACAGCAAAACGGACGTGGTAGAACGTATTGGTCGATTTGAAATTGTTATCTCGCATTGTTTCACGTTATGACCCAGACTATAAGACCGTGTTTTATAAAGAAAAGACAGCAGCATTCAGCGGATATCTTATATAATTTAATTTGCCCTGAAATAGAGCACATCCCATTTTTCTTGCTCAGTCTTATTTCCAAAAGAAAATCACAACTAATTTCTTGAAAATTCTGTACAATTCATACATATTGCAGGTTCCAGCACAGCCATCATCACAAGTGAACAGATAGCATTTAATGAATGGCACAGCATTATGGTTCTAAGGACGGGAAACTCTGCTCAGCTGACGGTTGATGGGACGGTGTACGAGTTCACAGGAACCGGGTCCGTGGGCTTGACGGTGACAACACCTCTCTACGTGGGAGGAGTACCAGACTATAGCATGTTGCACACTGAGACCGGTATCTTTGAAGGATTTCAGGGGTGCTTGGAAAACTTGCAGGTGAGTGGTATAGTTTGGTTGACTTCCTTGACCCTCTGTGGGAGGAGTACCAGACTATAGCATGTTGCACACAGAGACCGGCATCTTTGAAGGATTTCAGGGGTGCTTGGAAAACTTGCAGGTGAGTGATATAGTTTGGTTGACTTCCTTGACTCTATGTGGGAGGAGTACCTGACTATAGCATGTTGCATACAGAGACCGATATCTTTGAAGGATTTCAGGGGTGCTTGGAAAACTTGCAGGTGAGTGGTATAGTTTGGTTGACTTCCTTGACCCTCTGGGAAGAGTACCTAACTATAGTATGTTGCATACAGAGATCGGTATCTTTGAAGGATTTCAGGGGTGCTTGGAAAACTTGCAGGTGAGTGGTATAGATTGGTTGACTTCCTTGACTCTCTATGTGGGAAGAGTACCTAACTATAGTATGTTGCATACAGAGATCGGTATCTTTGAAGGATTTCAGGGGTGCTTGGAAAACTTGCAGGTGAGTGGTATAGATTGGTTGACTTCCTTGACTCTCTATGTGGGAGGAGTACCTGACTATAGCATGTTGCACACAGAGACTGGCATCTTTGAAGGATTTTAGGGGTGCTTGGAAAACTTGCAGGTGAGTGATATAGTTTGGTTGACTTCTTTGACTCTATGTGGGAGGAGTGCCTGACTATAGCATGTTGCACACAGAGACTGGTATCTTTGAAGGATTTCAGGGGTGCGTGGAAACTTGCAAAAAAAGTTTCAAAATATTTTGATTCCAAAATCATATGAGATGTGTGGTATTCAAACCACAAGAAAATGACAAACAGCTGATGATCATTTCAAATATTTCCTTCTCGCTAAAAAAAAAGGAAGAAAATGAAAGGATGCCTGGTTGAAGTATTGATTGTTTTCACCGCGCACAAAGTTTAACGCAAGTTATATTTAGATCATTGTGCTGCGTATGACGTAGGTCTACTCGACCCTTTACACTGTCGTCATGGGTGCTTAAAAAATTTGTGTTTCAAACCCAAATAATAAGTCCCTTATTTTTTGAAATAATATATCAAAACAAAACCTTGTAAGAATACTTAAACCATTTTTGATTTATTTTTTTAGATTGGTGGTAACATACCTACTGAAATCATGTGGAGCACAGCAACAGATGGTCGAGATGTATCTCAATGTAGGGACAGCCCGTGTGCCGCTATACCATGTAGGAATAACGGAGACTGTTTGGTGATAGATGATAACAGTTATAGATGTCTGTGTGGTGTCGGCTGGATGGGAGACCAGTGTGAACAAGGTATGTGATGTAGGGACAGCCTGTGTGCCGTTATACCATGTAGGAATGATGCAGACTGTTTGGTGATAGATGATAACAGTTATAGATGTCTGTGTGGTGACGGCTGGATGGGGGACCAGTGTGAACAAGGTATGTGATGTATCGCAATGTAGGGACAGCCCGTGTGCCGCTATGTGATGTAGGGACAGCCTGTGTACTGTTGAAATGTTCGAGATTACTCTTTGATAGAACTGTAAGCAACATTTTGCTGCGTAAGATGGATAAGAATCTGGTTGAAAACAATAATATGATTTACAAATATAAATATTTTTTCTTATACATTCTTTTTCTTATTCAGCCGCTAACATCGTAGTTCCATCATTTACTGCTGCATCCTACATGGCTGGTAACAACCTCCTGGTGTCTTCATCCATAACAACCATCGTCATGGAGATCAGAGCAGAGAGCAACGATGGTGTCTTCTTGTGGAATTCTGATGGTAGTGATTATATCGGTCTAGGACTGGTTGCTGGAGTGATTCACTTTACATTTGATCTTGGATCAGGTAAAATATTTGTCATAATCAAGTATAATGGAGATGAGGTTGGATATGTCACTGCATGGAAATACTTTAATTTCCCATACCATGGGCGGTTCTGGGCGTTTCAACCGGAATAAACAATAGCCAACCGCCCAGAACCGGCAGATAACCTCCGGTTGAGTTATGAAGCCGCCCCTACAAAAGCTGAACCTAATAACTAATTTATCATTCCAACATGCTCAGGGTCTGATACAAAATATATCTGGTACTACAGAGGCTTAAAAACTTTCAGAAATGCTGTAGAATTCATTTAACAATTGGTGTTAGGTTGTAAGCTAATACAGATTTTATGAAATGTTATATATTTTTCCCGGGCTATTTTTAAATTTACAGCTTCAAGGAGGCCTAGGTTGTAGTAAATGTTGTACAAGTTTCTGTTTAACAGGCTTTTTTCTCAAAATATCTTATATTTTAAATTCATTGAATTGTAATTTTCTGGAATGGTGCAATTTTAGTGTAAAATGTGCAGAAGTCCTCAGGCTTCACGGCCGTGTTATGGCAGAACCACGTAACTCAAATTTTTGACTTTTTGAGATAAAAACAGTTTATAGTATATCGAGGGCGCTATTTTCATTTCTGAAAGTCCCAACTAACGAATTCATAACGTTTCAGAGATAGTAGGACGTATCTCAGCACTTTCTTGAACTTTTCCTCTCGATTTTTGTGGCAGAATAACGTATCTCAAGTTACGTCACTGTATACGGTGTTCTTAATTTGGCAAAACAACGTATGTCTGAGATACGTTGATTTGCCATTATAAAGTGTGTTCATTATATTATGGTGGAAATTAAAAGGAGGTGGTCTATTTGGTATTATTTTGGCTTTAAAGCAATAAATATGCTTACAAAAAACATTATATATGCTGTTTTACCATGCAAATACTTACAGAACAAAATAACAACTCGATTTATTTTCTCTTATATTCAAGTCAGAATCAGATTTAAATGGCAAAACAACGTAACTTCATAAAACCATCTATATTTTTAAAATAATTCATCATATTTCAAATAAGAAGGCATATGGTAAAAAATATAATTGTATCTTGCATATTAAGTTTTAATTTGAATCATATTTTAATGTTAATCAAAAAAGGCAGTGACTCAAACTTTAAGTGCCTTTTTCTCGAAACGCCAAAATCGAAGTTACGTGGTTCTGCCATATCACGGCCGAGCTTGAACCCTAGGTGATGTAAACTGTGGCACAAGTGCTCCAGAGTTAGCCCAGATTTTCAGTAAAAGCTTTTTTTGATGATTTACATCTCTTTCACATAATTTTGCTGATTGAGCCAAACTGTTGACTGAGTAATACACATAATATAGTGTAGTCCAATTTGATTATGAAGCACTTATTATAGTTGCAATGTTGTCTAATTCTTCTCACACCAGGTCAAGTGAATATTCAATCTCGACAACCAATTTCTCTCGGTACATGGCATCAGATACGCGCTGTACGCAACAACAAAAATGGCGCCCTCTATGTAGATGATGATATCAACCCAGTGATTGGTGAATCACCAGGATCCAGTATCGGTCTAAGTACATCAGCGACAACATACATTGGAGGAATTCCGACTGCCGTGACTATTCCTTCTAGAGCTATCATTACAGGAGGTGAGATTTTGTTCTGTTCTCAGTCCATCCACTTTTGCATTTGAAGTAGCAAAGGTGCAACCCTTCAAAATAATATTTCAGAGTCACCCCTAAACATATTTCCAAATTATTTTCAAATTTTAGTTAAATCGGTCCAAACATTTCAATCTTTTTTTTGTATTTTAGAGGTATACACCTAATTTAATAGGATACAATTTCATTTTTATTTTCAAAACAAGACAAAAACCATAAAATATCACATGAATTATGGGAAAAATATCATGAGAAATATTTTGGTTCAAAATTTTCAGAAGTGCGAAAAAAGTACAATCATGCCAAACTCAATTAGTATATATATTCTAAAAACATTAAATTTGATATAACCTCCCATCTGTTTTGATTGTAGGATTTGTGGGCTGTATACGCTTTGTTTCCATCAACGATGCTGTGGTGGATTTAAGCCGCCCTGATGACGGATTAGGATTATCCCAATGCCAGGATAATCTGGCTTGTAATCTTAATCATCAATGCAAAAATGGAGCCACATGTGTGGAGAATACGGATGCTATTATTGGTTACGCTTGTATATGCCCTCAGGGATATTCTGGTAAGTACCCCCCCCCCCCCATCAATCCGATGATAGATTGGGATTAGGATTATCCCAATGCCAGGATAATCTAGCTTGTAATCTCAATCATCAGTGTAAGAATGGAGCTACTTATGTTGAGAATACACATGCTAACAGAGGAAAAGCGGGAAGTGATCCACTGGTGGGGAGAAGGGGGCATGTGATGGACTCGGGGAGGCACATGAACCAGTGTAGCAGGAATGTAAGTCCACCATTCTTATCGTCCGGGTTGTACAGTAAAGTATAGGCTAATGACTCTCATGCAATATTAGTTTCATGCTTTATTCCATTATTGTCTATGGAAGGTGGACTACCATTTCAGGTGGACTTTGATTACTTTCACACCGATATTCAAAGACAGATCTAATGTTTCTGTACAACAAAAAAGTTTAGGAAAAAGGTACTTATGGAGGGGTTCATTTACTAAACTATTACACTGGGCTGATTACCTCTGTAACGATGTTGACTGAAACTAATTTGCATACCTCTCTCGGAGTGGTATGGGACCAAAGCATTATAGCACCCCTATAACGTAAAATGGACTAGTCCTGACCTCAGGTCACCTGCCGACGCCATTTATCTGGCTCACTTTTCGTTTTGCACTAGTGCAATACGGACGTGGATTTGGATCGTGTTGGAAATTGTTAAATTTGTTTCACGTGTGACCAAATAATACTGTTGTATTTCCTAACCCGAAATACACACCCAAACAGCGGACTACTAGGAGCTTCTTCTGGACAAATCCGTATCCTTTTTTGTGTGGAATAAATGTTGTTTGTAAATGGAATTCGTTCCCGCTTTCAAGGTAAACAAAGGGCCGCCATTTTGCAACGCACGTGGTTGAGCGTAATGCAATTTTTTCATGGCGGATTGGGACGTTTGTACAGGTGATAATTTAATTCTACCGTCGTATATTCTTTATATCTGGGTAGTAGTATTAATTAGTAATGATAGTTATTGTAGAATCAGTAATTTCCTTGTCAGAACTTAGAAAAATTTCTGATTTTAAGTAGCTCCGTTAGTGGTTGAACGGAGTTGTTGTTTCCACTATCGTTTTACTTTAGCGTTTAGAGTTAGATCATTACTTCACCTGACCTTGTCCCCCCTTGCACCCCACCTGATTGAGTAGTGTCATACCTTGCTCTATATCAGTTTGTACTCGTTGCTATACATGGGATCTTTTAGTTTAGCAGAGCTTTGGTCAGATGGAC
>JXSR01S008444.1:23967-35711 GCA_000969725.1 Ophiothrix spiculata
ACAAAGGTTATTCACACATTATACCACTTCATATTGAATTATTTTATGTTACACAATTAAAGACTTATATGTTATTAGGCAGATTTACACACAATTCTCTTATCCGAATTTTTCACTTATCCGGCCATTGTTTGGTCCCATCATGTCCGGATAAAAGAGGTTGCACTGTATTTCCATTTCAATTTTCAGATAATTGACTTTTTTATGAAAATAATGAAAGTTTTGGTAAAATTGAAAAGGTTATGATGGCGGTTGACGGGAAACTAATATCAAGTTTCATTAGCCTTATGGTTTGACAGTTCTCCCTATACAATGCATGTATTCTCAGTGCTATTTGCCATTCTTTTTTGTTGGATCACTCATGTATTATTGTTAACAATATTAATGAATATCTACTTAAGTGTTTGTTGATTGAAAAAATCAAAATGTGTACTTTGATCATGCATTTTTAATTTTTCATGAATTTTCACAAGTTTATGTTTGGTAAACTCCTTGACTACCATGGCCTATGGCTTAAGCAACTCACTAAGGTGTGCAAGAGCACATTTCCCACAGTTTTCATGATGCGAGTTGTTCAAAATGACACTTCAAAATAATCGTTATGATTTTGGACCCTCGTTTCAAAAGTGAACATCCCAAAATATTTTATTATTTTAAAATCAGCCAATTAGAACAATGTTTTTACTATTTTGAATTAAATTTCATATTTTTTGGTGGTGAAGGTAAACGTTGTTTTATTTAAATTGATGTCAAGATAAGGTAGCTAAGCCTACACTCTTAAAAGTATCTAGTCATTTTTTACTAGAATCGTGTAAAATATGACTTCACTAGATAAGCTAGTCAAAAATTTTGACTAGAATGGTCTAGTCAGTCAAATTTGAACAGAATCTAGTCAAAATGAATATCTAGTCAAATTAACTAGAATTGAGTTGAATTTGACCACAATTCTTGTCAATTTGACTAGAATCTAGTGAAGTCATATTTTACTTGACACCTCGTCAAATTTGACTAATTGTTTTAAGAGCGTATACCAAGATGTATAAGAACAGTGTCCAAATTAAGGCAAAAAACATGGTTGTCCCACGGACAACCAGGTTGTAATTTTTGGTTGTCCGTGAGAAATTTGGTTGTCCTTAATTCAAAACAATTTTTTCAGGAAATTGTGGACGACAAAACTGCAAACAGTGCACAGCATTGCCAATTGCCAATCATCCCCTCGCCGCCGTCGACAGACAAACAATCGGAGAATGAGTAGCAGAGGTAGAGGCTATTGCTTTCCAATGCAACTTTGCGCATGTTCAACCTCCGAGGGGTCGAGGCATTTCTTTATGCACAGAGGGAATTGAGGATAAATGCTCAAAAATTTCAGTATTTATCGGAGGTTCTATAGGTTTGAAATAAATATGCTAAATTTATGTTTTGACTTTGAAAAATTACGGTTGTCCGCCGGACAACCGCAGCATTAATTTTGGTTATCTGGCGCTAGATTTGGTTGTCCCGGGCAACCGGACAACCAGAATTTCGAACGCTGTATAAGAACATTGGTTTTAATGATGTATACATTAACAAATTGTCAATTTAAGTGAGTGCAGCAATGTAATTAGTCCCTAAAATAGCCCAAAATAATAGATCTAAAAAATAATGAATAATGAAGAATGAAATAGTTACCTCATTATGAGCTGAGCAAAATGTGACTTATTTGGACTTAGGCGAAAAACTTTGTGGAATGGGATATTGGGCCTCCTTCAATATCATTTATGTGAAGTGTAAACCCCAACAAATTAAATGATTGAATGGGAATTGGAACACAAATTTAGCTTTAATTCAATGTAGGGTGTAGCATGCTAAATGATCTTTGTCATACAGAGGTTATATGCCTAGGCAAAGATTAGAACTTTGTTCAGCCAGATCAGCCCTGACAACACAAACTAAACTCTTTTTGCCCCAGTGATTTTGTGTTAATGAGGTTCCACTGTATTATTTTTGTAATCCTGTGAATTTTCTAACATTTATGACTTCTCTCATTTGCAATTTAGGTTTCCGTTATCAACTCTGTGGACACAGCACATGAAGATATGATTGTAAGTATGATTTATGTTTAACATTGTCAGTTGCCTGAAGATCGCACACAGTATGAAACTCAGAGTAACATGGTCTAGAGGCATAATTCCTCACTCGTAGTCAAGGACACCAGGTCCAAAATCTTGGGAGTCCTTAAAGGCTTTGAAGCATGTATAAAATCTGCTGAGCCAAGATATTTTGTAATAGGCCTATGCCCAAGTGTCAAATGGGCACAGGTATCCGGCAATGCAGATGAGTCAAGGCTCATGGTTGAGGAGATGGTTGATCCCCTCACCACAAAAATAACATTAATAGCAAAAAATATGGCGTAATCTCTCTCACTCTGACCCGAGCAAATAAAGGTTTTGTGAGGGTATACTAAGTGCTGACAGTTAATTATAACTCTGAGATGCCCAGATGTCAAATGGGCACTGGCATCTTCCAAGTCTAGGCTCAGGGTGGAGTTGTTGTTTTGATCCCCTCACCACAAAAGTAACATTAGTGGCGTATGACTTAAGCAGGAGTCAGTTCGAATCTTGAACAATCCTCTGTCAATGCTTGACCCAATATCGATGTCAGAGCACCAGGTCAATTTTATTTATTATTGTGATGTCTTTACGTTCATTTAATTGGGAAAGGAGTGAAGCTTAGACGAGTATTTCATTTTTGTTGGTGAAGTGATATCAAATCATTTTTGTAGATTGTGTCAATACAGTGTGACATGCTTGAATATTGTTCAACTTGATCATATAATAAGTTACCATAAATAGTTCAAAAATCTATGATCTTTGCAAATCCTGGATAAAAGTGCATATTGTAAATGGCAAAATCCACAATATTTACATAATAGCTTAAGGAAGTACAGAAAGCGTCATAGAAATGCTTTGCTAGAGACTGATGTTGCCTTTTTAACCTGAACACGGTTTTGTCTAACCTTCTGACAACGCATTGCAAAATGACAACAAGACTACCCAAAATAATATCAAATTGGTTAAACAGTGAAACTTATTATTAAATCCTGACCCATGAAAATGGAACTTTCACATAAATTTACAAATAGGGTGAAACTTTGCCTACATTTTCTAGGAAGCATGTGAAGTGGTGGTGAAATCCTGCTCTTGGTGGCTTTAGTAATCACATCAGATGAAGAAAGGCGAAGTTGAGGAGGGTTGTTCATAATTGAAATTGACCCCTCCCCCCTAAGAGAGACATCATAGTAACTCTGACCAGAGCAAATAAAGGGCTTGATTACTGTACCCTTTTACACAATTGAGGACCCAAGAACCAGAAGGGGGTTACGTCACATTGAGTACAAACTGAGAAAATGGCACAAACATCATATCATTTGTGTTGTCTTGAATGGTATTGCTGTATCTCGCAGTGACTCTTACGCATGCTCTGATCATCAAATTACTACAAAACTTGTACAGAATGTAGAAATGAGAATTCTGTAGCAGGAAATTGACACAACTCAATTTTCAAGATTTTGCGACTTAACCCCCTTTTAGTTCTAGGGTCCTCAATAAGTGAATCATACAAGTTTTATGAAGATATTAATTAAACTAAATTATGCAGATATTACGTGTTTAGGTATTACTATGTCGACTGTATGTCAATACTTTGCCAAATCTAATCTTAACTATCTAGAATCTAATCCAACCATCTATCTAAGATTGTGATCTTTTTTCCTCTATTCATATTGTTGAATTCATTTGTTTTGCCCATAGCATGATGCTCAGATGGATTATTATGGCATCCGGTTAGCAACCTGCTCATCTGATAGATCAGTCAAGATATTTGATGTCAGAAGTGGACAGCAAACATTGGTAGCAGATCTCAGAGGGTAAGTAACATAACTAGAAGAGTTCCAAGGGGGTTATTCAAAATTTAGTATGTGACCATCCATTTTAAAACTAGCTGTAATGTTGGACTTACTTGTCATTTAAACTTTTTTTTACATATTTGGAAATTTATTAGGTTAACAAGATGTTCCTATTATCATCATTCGACAAATGAAGCCATGGCTCTTCAAAGATTGATTTCAAGTGAAAAAATGTCTCCTACATGTTTATACCCTTGCAAAGTAGATCTTGCCAAGATCTGTCTAACAACTTACCAACCTCCTCTCTGATCTAACCAAGTAAGTGACCAAGCAGCGCCTTTCTTCACCAATTCACACAGACTGACCAATTCTGACTGGTTTGGTGCTAACAAATTACTGAGCTCTGTGCAAGAGCTATTGCAAAGCAGGGAGAGTCTTATGTTACTTTATGGTCGTCATATCAGATCATTTCAGGGGCTTTATTATTCACTTTATGCTGTTCAATTTCTCTGGTTCCAATTCATTTGTAATTCATTTGTAATTGAATGAGATAGATTATGAATGTTCTCTCTTGATTTCAGTCATGAAGGTCCAGTTTGGCAGATAGCATGGGCTCACCCAATGTACGGCAACATATTAGCGTCATGTTCATACGACAGAAAAGTGATCATATGGAAAGAAAATGCAGGCACATGGGAGAAATTATATGAATACAGTAACCACGATTCATCAGGTAGGATTGCTGGCTACCCCCACCATCCTATTCGTCCACCACACTAAAGCTGGTTTCAGAGTGACTGTCGTGGTTGTCGTACGAGCAGCGTGACCTCAAAAATTTCAAGTATGCAAACTCAACCTTGCCGTATCTTGACATTTTTGCAGCAAGCACGACAAGCTGATATATTGACTACCCTGTCGTGATTTTCGCAACGACATGATATTTTGATTTGGAATAAATTCAACTTTTCTTGCGACAGATTGGCAATATGCAAATGTGTCGTGCTGCATTACAACAACTCGGAATTGCAAATGTTTGGTCGTCTGCCTTAATTACAAGCTTGGGTTGTCTGCCACAACGACAGCTACTCTGAAACCACCTTTCGACAATGTAATAATGTAATCAATATGGATATAACTCGAAAAAAATGACAGCAGATTAAAACAAATGAACAGGCGAATGAAGCATTAATGAGTCTATTGTGCTGAACTCTTGTTTTAAATTTTTGGGGGGCATGAAGTTCCTTTTGTTAGAACGCACTCATGTAGGCTCTTGTTTATGTTTTAGATCTGTGTTCATTTATTGCTTGCAATTAATTCAGTCCAGTGGGCTCCTCAAGAATTTTGTCTATTTTAAGCCTGTGCTTCTTTAGATGGCACGGTGTCTGTATTGTACCATTAAATATGAATCTTTCGTCAATTTCTGTCTTGCAGTTAATTCAGTCCAGTGGGCTCCTCAAGAGTTTGGTCTAGTCCTAGCCTGTGCTTCCTCAGACGGCACTGTGTCCGTGCTAACACATACAGATGGAAAATGGGACTCACAGAAAATCAAAGATGCACATGCAGTAAGTAATGTGTTTTTTTCTTCCAAGCTTCTAATGTTTGGAAGAGTTCATTGAGTTTTAGAAAAAAAAAGATGATATGGGATGACCATTTTGTCCCCACTGAGATCAGATTGGTGTTATTTTGGTGTTTGTTGATGGTGCTTTAATTGTTTCATAATATATGAATATTGAAAACATGCACTCATTGTTTACACCCAGGCTGATCCAACATTCATGTAAAGTATTATTTTCCTTTAGAAGGAGAACAAAACTATGCGTCTGAAGTTGGCCCGGGAGCTGAGTGAACCCGAATACCTCCCAATTTTGAGCCCGTGGCTGATGATCATGCAACACACATGACAAAGTACACACTCTGTGGTCCTCTGTAAAAGTATGAAGTATGACCAACACTTCCAACACAAATTTTGCTAATTGAATAATGATCATTATTGATGTTTTCTAACTATATAGATTGGTTGTAATGCTGTAAGCTGGGCAGCAGCAGTAGAGCCTGGATCCTTGATAGAACCTCCATCTCAGAAAGGAACACCAGCAAAGAGGTTTGTCACAGGTGGCTGTGATAATCTTGTCAAGATATGGAAGTAAGTCCAAAAAGCCTGAGACAGCAGGCTTCATCTTGCATGCAATTGTCTCATCTTTTTAAGTTTTAGTACTGGTATGCCTAAGGATGATTTTAAAGCTGTTGTCACAAATTAGACTGATAGAGCAACCGAGAGTGGCTTAACCACTTCACTACTGGTGAAGTGTATTAACGTCATGAGCAGCCCAATGCTAGACTGCTGACGTGTATAAACGTCTTGAAAACCGTAAAGTTTATTTACCTCGCAGTACACATACGCATTTCAAGCTATATACATCATATGGTATCCCCATAAAGGGAAGATCCTGACATAGAAGTGACTTTTTAAATGAAGTTTACAAGTCTCATCAATCAAAAGTTATAGGGCCAAAAGATCAAATATTTTGATTTTCACTGTGCAATAGTGGGTAGTTGTTGTAGTGTGCATGTTTGTGACCTGGACTACCCTCAGTACAGACTTGTGTTAAAATATACAGCTTAGGAGTGAAGTGGTTAAACGTGATGAAAAAAGTGCATCAAATTTGTATCATTTTTGATAAGTTAAGAGGTGTAAACTTATGTTGATATCAGGCTCAAGACTGTTCAAGTGTTTGTTCTTATTAAATAAAGAGTAGATTCTTGTTTTCAACATAAACTAGTAACATACCTTACATTTTCACTAGTAACTCAAATTGTCTTCAGGGGACTAACAACCCTGGATTAGATGTCAGGGACCTTTTTGACACAACCTTTTAATCAGGTCATACACTCTTGGAAGTTTGGGTTGCCAGTATCCTAAAGAAGCTTGGAGTTAAAAACATAATTTGTGGTGTGTTACAACTAATGCAGGCGTCACTTTGAAGCCTGGACCCACCCTCCTCACGGGTTGCCAAATATCGACGTCGATGTGTCAGGTCAATATATTTGTTGTTATAGTGAAGTCCTGGCGTTCTTTTATTTTCATTTGGTGAAGCTTTACCTCTAAAGTTTTTGAAAGGTGTGAAGCTTTGACGTGTGATTTGTGTTTCCTTGTGATATGACATCGAATCCATTACGTAGGTCGCGTCGAAAACATGACGAAATCGTGCATTTCAAACATTTCAACAACTTTTATGATCACTGACGACAGCGTCAACTTGTACACCCGGCGCCATCTTGGATTTTCGCTGTCGCCAGAAATGCTCTTACCTATATACAAGCATGGTTCGCGAACCAGTAGTCTCGCCTGCGTATCGACCGCCTACTGAATTGACCGCCTTCTTAATCATTCAGTTGTGGGGTGGAATAGGATAGGGTAGGGGTAGGGTATGCGTATTGAGCGCTTTCTTAATTGATTGCTACATAATTATTCAGTGCGTGTTAATTCCCTCAGATTTGGTAAACAAGCACTATGGTCTAAGTCAGGGGTTCATGAGTTATGACCTTGACCTCAAAATGACCTTGGATGACCTCAGCTCAGGTCAACTTTTTGAACAATTTTGGAAATTTGACCCCAGATGACCTTGACGTTGGGTCAAGTACTTTCTATGGTCTAAGTTTAATCCATGTGGGGTCAGGTGTTCATGAGTTATGAACTTGACCTCGGATGACCTCATGACAACTTTTTGAACATTTTTTGAAATTTGACTTCAGATGACCTTTTCACCTTGACTGACCTTGACCTTGGGTAAAGTACTTTCTATGGTCTAAGAGTAATCCATGTGGGGTCAGGGATTCATGAGTTATGAGCTTGACCTCAAAATGACCTCGGATGACCTCAGGTCAACTTTTTGAACAATTTTAAAAACTTGACCTCAAATGACCTTTTGACCTTGAATGACCTTCACCACACCCCCCCAAAAAGGCGCGGCGCGTGTGCTAATCCCGAACCCCTTCATGTCACCAAGTTTCATTACCATAGCCCTTATGGTTTAGGAGATATACTTAAAATACCAAATCACGCATAAATTATGCAAATTAGGTACTTCATATGCATAGTTTGCGTTCAAATTGTACGCAGCGCCAGTTCAGCTCCAACCCTACCCACTCACCAAATATCATCAACATAGGGCATACGGTTTCCGAGATTTGCTCCGGACAAGAAATGTGGACGGCGGACAGTTTTAAGGAATGGTATGTCTCTTCTGAAAAATTTTCAGGCGAGACAAAAATGGAACAGTCCGATGTCATTTTGAGGTCACATAACCGTAGTTCAGAGGTCAATTTCATTCATAAAACGGAAGTTAGCCAATGATTGACAGAAGCTAGGTGATCTGGAAAAATTTGATGATCTATGCGAGGTTCAAACAACGGGACTTTCCCGATAAATTTTAGTGACTTTTAACTAAGATTTCAGGAAAAGTAAATATACCGATCAAATGAAGCATAGTTCCGAGTAATAATTGTAGTTTTAGAACTTGAAAAATGTTTACTTTTGTAAGCTTAACCAAATCCCTTGTGCACAATATGAATTCACATTTTGACGTGTCATGTGCCTGTTATACTGAGTCTGTCGAATTTGGAAACATTGACTGTACTGCACTGAATAGCATTCTGCTTGGTCTGTCAACATTTGTTGGTGAACAAAAATGACTTACAGTTATGACTCATTTTATTTATTTCACTTAGTCTTAAGAAAAAAAATCTATTCTATTATGTGTAATTTCAGTGATACTATTTAAGATTATAATAACATTCATATTTTGCCCAATATTCTACATATGCAGTAGTGAAGCTTGAACTATGTAATTTTCAGTATGGTGAAACGGTGGTGAAGCTTCAGATCTGCCCAAACTGACAAAAGTGAAGCGCCACCTTTGGAAATAAATCAAAGGGTGAAGCCTGGACTAACAAATTTGCAGATATAGTGATACCGTGCCTTTGTTTTTTGTCAAGCAAGTGAAGTATTGGTGAAATCCTGACGTGATAAACAATTGGCCCATGTGAAGAAAGGTGATGACGTGAGGAGGGTGGGTCCAGGCTTCAAAGTGACGCCTGCATAAATGTTCAGAAAAAGACTTCACAAAATCTTAAATTTATTTTATTCTGTTGTTAAATCTCATGTTGTATTGATGAATTGATGAGTAAGGATATTGCATGCACTAAATTTGTTATCTACTTGCCATCACATTTTCAGGGAAGAGAATGGTGAGTGGAAGGAGGAGCACAAATTAGAAGCACACAGTGATTGGGTTAGAGACGTAGCATGGGCGCCCTCCATTGGTTTACCTCATAGTACGATAGCAAGCTGCTCACAAGATGGTAGGGTTATCATATGGACCAGTGATGAAAGCTCATCGTCATGGTCACCGAAGGTTGGTTGAGTTACAATCATTCTTGCTTTCAAATATTGTAAATAATTGATGTTTTTAATCATTCAAGCAATTGTCACTTTCTGTAAGATATAGAGCTCTTAAGTTATTGAATTAATATATAATAATTACTGTTTATTTCAAAATCTAATCATGACCCGCAGGTCAAATTGCTAGATTTTTTACAATATTACACACTGAACAGACACAATGCATTTAAATATGCACCGGGGAAGTAGTGACGTCATAATTTATGTAAATCACCCAACACGTGCATTTTGGTTCCAAGCAAACAGGGTGGCCAGTTTTACCACACATGAAGTCTATGGGGGAAAATTCAGACTCCTATTTGATACCATAACTTTCTTCTAAATCAAAAATAAGGGAAAACATGCCGACCTGTTATGCTAAAGGTTGTGATCACAAGCCAGGACGGAACCCCTGCCGTTATTTTCGTTTTCCAACCGAGAAAAATCAGTCTGATTTGTATGTTTACGTACGCCTATCTGTTAATATGTGTGAACATTATCATTTGTTTGGAACCAGATCGCACGTGTTGGGCTAATTATCATAAATGTGACGTCACTACTCCCCCGGCGTATAGGAAAGCAAAACTGACCCAAGTCCACGCTACCTTACCCATACAAAAGGAAGTAATGATCAATGCCCAGTATTGATTTTGAATGACAAATATATTCATCATAGGACAATATATGTACTTTATAATGCACAGTGCATCTCAAACATTGGTGATTACCTCAGATCATAATTATCATTGAGTTATTTTGTTGTCTTTGACAGATTCTTAACAAATTCAATGATGTTGTATGGCATGTAAGCTGGTCAATCACTGGCAATATACTGGCTGTATCAGGAGGGGACAATAAGGTAAGCTTACACTGATTTTCAGGGGAAAAAATCACAAAATCGTGTTAGATGCATGTGCTAGGAATTGAGTTCATGGACAGGATTTGAAATGCAATAAACGTACAGTAATCATTATACCAGAAATCCCCTCAAAATTGAATTCAATTTAGATTGTAAATTATATCACAAATCTTTAATGAACTCAACAGTTTGGACATTTTTATAATCAATGAGAGAGATTTCTGCTACTTTCTGCAAGACACAAGGAAGTACTGAAACTGCCCTAGCATGGAGAATTTGATGCATGCCATTGTTGTCTCTAAAATCTCTGGCAAAATTCCTCGGACAAAATTGATCACAAGACCACGAATTACAGGGAACCAATAACATTCGTAAATAATTGGCCCTGCACTCTGGATGTTTATTTACATCGTCCAAAGAATTGTGATGCTGACTTTATAGTACACCTGTTAAGACCCCTGTGCTGGACCTATTGTGCACTTTTTGATAAAAGCATGAAACTTTGCATACAGCTAGTACATACCCCAAGGATTAATTGTAGACCCAGACCCAAAAATAATTTGACCTCTGGTGACCTTTAAAGGTCATTGACCTTTTTAGCTCAAAATACCATATTTTGGTACTTTTTCAATGCAATTACCTGCATACAGTCACATGTAAAACATTTTTTGTTTATAGTTGTAAAGTGAAAATGGCATCAGGCACTATATGAATTATATTTAACTCAAAATTAGTGCATATGCATGTCTCATATTCAAAATGGCCGCCAAAATGACACCAAAATGGCTATTAAAAAGGTTTATTTAGTTAAATTTATCATAACAGCTTAAAAAATGTTGAATATCATAAATGTTCAACAGAAAATATCATTAAAGGTTACAAAATATTACATCTGTCCCCTAGTTATGTCTTTAGTATGTATCAAATTCAAAATGGCGCCCATGATGAAATTCAAAATTAAATAAATTGAATTAAAACCAGCAATAAAAACACATCTTTGATGTAATCCATGTGAAATGGTTTTGAGGGTCTTCTTGGAAACATTCCTCCATAATTTGGGTGGTTAACATGTTTCATATCAATAAAAGTGTCCGTACAGAGATCCAAAATGGCCGCCAAAATACGTTTAAATGCATACAAAATCAAATAAGTCGACTTTTAATCAGTATTAAAAGCAATAATGTGCAAACCAATTAATAAAACATGCCTTTGATGGTTACAATTGAAACACGTCTCCGGTAGCAATAGAAACACTCCTCCACAATTTTGGTAGTTAACATGCTTAAATTCATAATAGCACTCTTACAGAGATCCAAAATGGCCGCCAAAATACGTTTAAATGCATACAAAATCAAATAAGTCGACTTTTAATCAGTATTAAAAGCAATAATGTGCAAACCAATTAATAAAACATGCCTTTGATGGTTACAATTGAAACACGTCTCCGGTAGCAATAGAAACACTCCTCCACAATTTTGGTAGTTAACATGCTTAAAATTCATAATAGCACTCTTACAGAGATCAAAAATGGCCACCAAAATATGTTTTTATGCATAAAAGGC
>JXSR01S008445.1:9341-19974 GCA_000969725.1 Ophiothrix spiculata
AATCAAATATATTATGATTTGCCATTTGTTGAATCCAAACACAATTTTTGCAAATTCATAGATTTTTGTACTAATTCATACAGGAATAGTTGGAAGTGAGAATCAGGTATGAAAAAAAATCTTGTGTCAAATTTCGAGTAAAATTACCATTTTTCCATGTAAGGCCACCGTGCGCATGCAATTTAGCTGCCGCATCAGAAATATTTTTCTTTTTACAAATTTTCTTTTTTCTTTGAAATTTCACTGAAAATCCAATTTATTTCACCATCTACACTTCATGATCGATCTTGAAATGTTATCTTATGCAGGCTATAAGCCTATGCGTATCTGTTCGATTTCCCACATTTCAACTCTTAAATATCCGTTAAAAATGGAATGACCCGTATTTACAGGTACTTGTAAAAAATGCCCCTGCAAGTCCCTTTTTTCCCCAAAAAATTCGGACGAGAAACTATTTTTTTTTGTTCCTGACACTTTTTTGACACTACCTCAACTCTACTCAGTGAGAGGCAAACTTTATCACTAGGACTTCACTATAACATGCATGCATGTATGCATGGCATTTGTGTAAATTTATAACTTACACGCAGTCTTGTAATTCCTGTGTTGACTTGAAAATCAAAGATGATGGTCCTCTTCTTGGAAACTGAAGTGAAGTGATTTCACGACAAGCTACGGAACAACTAACCCTGCGTATGATTTCACGCATGATGTGACATGTGTACACACCATGGCACACGCACTGCCAGTTGCATCATAGTTGTCATGTGTTTCGTCTCTCTATTAATACACATTGCAGCCATATCGTTGAATTCATTGAACACCATTTTACAGGCTTTGTCTTTTAAAGCGAGTGAGAGTGATCACTCGCCATCACTCACCTAAAATGAAGCTGAGGAGAGCTTTTTATCACTCGCCTACATTTGGTGTACTAATAATACAAGTGAATAAAATCACTCGCCTACAGCTCACCTGACAAGTGTTGAGAGAGTGATTTTTCACTCGCCATCAATTTTCAAAAGACAAAGCCTGATTTTTTTTGATTTGTACAGCATGACTGTCATTAGCAATCAACAATGTCATTGCAACAGCTCGATTCAGTGGTCTGCTGGATTGAATGGTGACCGCTCCAGCTCAATTCAGCAGTTGTTGACATTGTAGGCTAGCACAAAATAAAACAGCAGTTTTAGATAAATCAAACTCCAAGAAAGTTTTACCAGATTGCGTAAAATATTGTTTCAGTCATGACTCATGTCAGTCATTGTCAGTACAAAGTCGAAGTTGACCAAACAAATGTTTTGTGTAATCATCATGGTAGTATTATTTTTTTAGTGCAATGCCAACGGTAAAATCATTTCCCACCTTTTATTGAAGCTTTCTTGGTATTTGATTTTGTATTTTGTGCTATGTCAACATAGTCAATGACTGCTGGATAATGCATCTTGAAAGTACCACAAATACGGGACCTTGTGACGTAAATTGCGCAGTCGAGTTTTGCGCAATGTGCAGAGCTTCTAATATGGGAGACTGTGCAGTGCAGTACATCGTTCCTGACATGGCAATGCAATGCATTACATGAAAAGTGCTTGCATTTTATGCTCGATTTTGTCGACTAATCCTTGCATTACGGGATGAAAACTGTAAAAATGTAGATCAGCATTTCTCAGTACACAAAAATATATCATCCGTAAATCCTGGGCCACAACTGAAACGTGTATTTTTGGCAAATTTCCGTACATCATTTTCGCTCGGCAGCTCAGGAAATCCTTCGTATTGTTTACTTCGCGAAAATAAATGCGATATATATAACGAACGCGTTGATTGGTCAGTCACCCGAACATGCCAATTTTTCATCCAATCGCCGTAATAGCTATTTCATCGAATTTTTTTTCAGTTTTTGCCAAATTGTACAAAAATGCCCCAATTTCCAGCGTGGGAACAAGCATATTTGTAAATCTTATATTTTATCCGAATTTTTGAGACCATGGGAAAGTAGTACTATGATGGGGGCAACGAAACGAGCGTTCCGGAGCTCATGCCCCATCGTCTAATTGACTAAAATACAATCCAATAATACGTATCAAAACATTAAATTGATAGATCACTATTAAGATTCTCGATTCTTGTTGACAACACAGTAAACAAAGACTTATTAGTAAATTATACACATACAACATGTACAAGATTTTAAATAATGACAGAAAGTTTATAATGGCATTATGTCAGTACAATATATAATACACAAGGGATTGAAAAGTAGGTTAAGTTCTAATATGGATTATAAATGTGAATATAAACATCATAAACAAAATGAATATTTAAAATTCGTATTTAACAGACGTGTCGGTTGACAGCGTATTTAGATTAAAATGTAGTAAAAGGTGAAACTTAAGGCAGTGTCGCACATCACCGTATAGACGAAAACGTACAAATAACGTACACTGTTTTGACTGTACGGTGATGTTCGTTATGCATTCGGTTCGGTAGAAACTCGTTCAATCCGTATGATACATCCGGTGGGATTTGTGCTCTGGAGACATATTATAATGAAACTTGCGAACCGGAATATGTGAAAAGGTATGGTTTTCAAGTGGGGATCGACCTTGGCTATTGTTTCTGTGCCTACTCGTACGTTTCTTATTCGTTTTGTACATTCCTCATACATAATTTATTCGTTTAGTAAGGCACACGTCCGGTTCTCATTTGGCGTTTGTCTATTCATTTCATGTTCGTTAGTCAATACGTTTATTGTATGGATTTCTTCACCGTATACGACCTCTCGCCACCGTATAGCCTAACTTTGCATGTTATTCATACGTTTTGGCCCTATACGGTGATGTGTGACACCACCTTTATATGAAGTATGTGTACGGTACGTGATTATTGACACCTTTTATAAATTGTAATCAATGTAAACCGTGTCTTTAGTAGCAATTGATTGTTTCTTTGAAGTATATTGATAATTTCTAAAGAAATTATATAAAGCATTACCGTTGAATAGATAGATTAATCAGGATTGGTAGGATTATTATTATAGTATTTTTTTTTAGTCAGGGCACTTCTTGCATAATGACACAGGTAGAGCATATTTTTGACAAAGATCCTCTCATCAATGAGTACAATCCTTGCATGCATTGCGTTAAAGTGAGGTTTGGTTTATAATACGCCTATGTATTTACTGTGGGGCAAACAACTTGACTACTTATACAGCAAAGATCAATGGTATATTATCTCCAAAAGCAGTTAACAGAGTAATGAGCATGAAAGTGTTCTATGTGGTTCGGAGGATTTGAAAAGAATTGATACGCAGATCAATTTAACGTGATCCAATAGGCCAAACGAAAATTTCAATGTGTTTATGCGTGCTTTTTCTTTAACTATTTCATCATCACAAAAATATAGCTGTACAATAAGATGGACATTCAAATGTTCAAACCATGCTTCGTTGAGGTTATGTAATTTTATAAATATGATATAATTTAAAATCAAATCAGCGAAGAAACAATGCAGAAATGTGTTTGAAGTAGTAATCAAATGATAACAAACACCTTCAAAGCTTTTGCTTCCAATCAGATAACGAGTACTAAAATGTTTTACTATATGGCCTTTCTCAAAACATCAATTCTATTGGTTGTATGAATGCAAATCCTTTTACCTCTCACCATGTGTGGAAAGACCCATAACTTTTAATGAGGTGCCCTGACTAAAAAAAAACCTATAACATAGTACCTTTTGACTAATCCAAAATAAACGTTTATTGCCTTTATCAACTCGGTTGATGTCTCTTAGCGACGATGTTGGTGTTGTCAGTTGACGTCAATTCTGGTGTTTTCTGCAGTTCTCCTTTCTTATTTCTATAGCATTAGGGAAACTGATAGAAACTTGGTGTCCGTAGAGATGAACACAAGATTAGAAGTTGACCAAATATCAAGCAGAGTAACCACCAGGGCAGGCAGAAAAACTTTGTTGTCTACAGTTCATAAGTCAGCTATCACCAATCATGTTGTGGACAAGCATCATGTCATAGACTAAGAGGAAGCCAAGATCATAGGCAAAGAACATAACAGAAATAAACGCTGGATCAAAAAGGCTATAGAAATATGAAAGAATAGGCGCACTACCAGGAATAGGAATGAAGGACAATATCACATTTATAATGAGATACTGCAGAAAACACCGAACGTAAAGACAACTGGCAACACCAACATCGTCGCCAAGAGACATCAAACAGTCTCATCACAGTGTTGATAAAGGCAACAGCGCCCCTGAAGGCTCTCAGGGGGGAAATTCGCGGACCCAGGGAAAAAAAATGGGGGGAAAGAAGGGAAAGGGAGAGAAAAGAGGGAAAAAAGGAAAAAGAAAGAAGGGAAAAAAGGAAAAGGAAAAAAGAGGAAGAAAAGGGGGGAAAGAAGAAAGAGAAAAGGGAAAGAAAAGAAAACGGGAAGAAAAAAGGATAAAAAAGGGAAGGGAAAGAGAAGAGGTTCCCCTATCTTGATAATTAAAATGAAAAATGTCAAAAAATTTTCATGCTATTTTGTCAATTTTTAAAATAAAATTAACCATTCGCCATAGTTTTGCAACAATTTTTAGCGCTCTGCTCGAATTCCAACATTTCATAACAATTTTATGGGGGGGGGGAAGAAGGGGGAAAATTCCGTCAGGGGGAAATTTTGGGGCTTTGCCCCCCCTGGCGACCAACACCTGTTACGCCCCTGCAACGGTTCACACAAGTGGATTGTTTATTCCGGAGTAGTCAAAAGGAACTAAATTATTAGTGGGAACATCAAAACTAGTAAATTAAAAAAATATATATTTTGCCATATTCAGCTTTATTTTGTCTTCATTTTAAGAGAGGTAATCAAACGTTGATATTTCCATAAGTTTTTCATCTTTTAAATACAGGTAATAGTCTGCTGCGTAATGGTGCGTTCAAACTCCAGCGATTTCATACGCAGTCTTGAAATTTTAAAGCGCACTTCTCGTAGCGCGTGTAAAGACTGCGTATCGAGCGATGTTGCAGGGATGAAATCGCTGGACTATGAATGCACCATTAATAGTAGTGATGCTGAATCTATATACATTACTACGAAAAAAACAACAACCTGGAACTGAAATAACCAATTATTTCCGAAAAAATAAAGCAATTTATATATACGCACTATAATGTGGAAAATATGGAATACTTGCCATCTTTATGCACTAAGGCAGCGTATCATGGTTCAAGCATCAAATATGTGGTAAACTTTACAAATGTTGTAATCCAACCATCCCGGGGTCTGATGGAATAAACATGTTGTATCCTAATTGCAAACGATACTGGAGGCATTTACACGAATTGAGATGCAATTAAGAAGCAAAAAAAATCTTGAAGTTTAAAAAGTTATGAATTAAATAGCTACAGGTGATTTGCAGAAGACATGGCAGGTGTATGACTAAGCCTTAATTATTCCACATGAAACACATTTGTTATAGAAGATGCACAAGAAATGTGTACTTAAAATTGTAATTAAGGCACGTCCATCAATTTCAATCTAAAAAGCAATTCGTTTTGATCGTCTTTGCATAATTAATATAATCTATCCGCAACAGTTTTGTATCTTAGAAGTGTCAGAACATTAAGTAACAGACCTTATTCCTTAATTCGCGGGCTGCGCTGGCTTAACCAGGAATAAAATATTTACTATATCGCCCCTCCCCCCTTATAACCTGAAATAGAAACATAAACATGATTAGTACACACACACTTTTTCTAGGGGAACATCGTTCTCTGCGTGAACCGTGGTGGACACTGCCGGCTAGGATAGACATTATCCGAGGAGTAAATAATCTTACCTGTACTGAGATGTACAAAAAGAAATTGTCTGTATAGGCCTACTACTTGTATAGTCAGAATTCCTGACCATTTCTCTTCTAAAATCTTTCTTTGATCCATACCACTTTACTTCCAGGACTACAGTGAATAGGTCCTCTGATCTTCTTTGAGAATATCACCTGCGACCACACTCAAAATATATAAAAAAGAAATACAAGTTAATTGTAAGGTCTGAATGAAACATTTTCCTTATAGAAAATTTAACGTAGATGTTGTACGTGTCACGCTGAAACAATCAATGCCTGACCAAAATCCTCTTGCACCAATTCAAGCCACCCGCTTGAATACCCATTTAACGTCATAACTTCCTATTCAGCTTTCTCCACCTCATTGGCTCTAATAGTAAATTACATCTCCCCGCTTTTAGAACATTGTTTTAAAAACAAGTTTTATATAGGACCCTACAATATAATAGCCGTGGCATCATTTTGTACTACAATTAATAACTTTGATAAATGTTAAGTCAGATGAATAGGTTTTAATTCATTAACTCATTTTCAACCACAATCGATGCCACAAATAATGCCGTCACATTTGAAATTTTGAGAGTGTTTATAAACTAAAAATCCCTCTAATTATAATGCATGCCTTTTTAACCAACTGGCTCAAACTGATTCACGAATCTACTAATGATGCTATTTTGCAATATATATTTTTGATTTTGTACCAACAATATGCAAATAGGCAGCCCCTTATGACATATATCCTGAAACATATCCTTAATATTCTTCTTTGATATAATTAAATAAGCTCGTATATTTACTTAATATTCCTTATTTTGTTATTTTTTATTTTCCGGTGTGATATAATAATTCCTACAACTTTTATTAAACAGCCTTACAAAATTCAGTTAAAATCATAGTAATGTGAATTGCCTGTCCCTAGATGCCATTTTTGTTTAACAATCTGTGTTTATAGCGACCATTAGTCTGATTCAAGGAGACTTAACGACAAGTGAAATATTCCCAAATGGCGTCAGATTCAGAATAATGCATGTACTTTTATTTACAATTGTGCCGTAATTTATGACTTTCTGCATGAATAAGAAAATGTTTTATTTATTTTGTACCAATCGAACGAATGTTGATAACCCGCCATTTACATAACGGGATAGATGAAGCATTGTTAACATGCCATGGATTTTATAATAAAACAGATGTCTATAATAATATAAGCGAAATGTTTCCTATGAAACAAGAAAGAAGTTTATATTATAAGTATTAAGTATAATGCATTTACACTAAAATCATCAGTTAATCACATCATCGTCTACTTAAAATAATTGATTAGAAGATTTTGTGATATTTGTTGTACTTAAACCGAGTGCTCTTAACAGACCAACACACTATTTCCCCGTTTTGCAAAAAATGCTGACCTTTGAAATCTATTCAATTTTCAATGTAATGGCTCATGTCTTTCTTAAGGGGTTATTCTTATCGTGTTGGGTAAAAAAAATCTGCTTACGTAGATTATCAATTTGGGTGAAATAAAGTTCATTTTGCAGCTAAAGGAGTTAGTTTTAGATGTAAATGAAGAACCATGTATTATGAAATAACACTTAGTGTAGATAACAATGTATTATTTTTTCTGTCGCAACCTGTAGCTTCAAAGGCTACGAAGTCATTTATTATAGAAATGTGGTACTCAAATTTAAAATGGTATGGTAAGCACAATAAGACCCAAAATGTCTCCCAAATACAATTTTCGCAGAGTCAGGTCTTTAAACGGCTACTGGGAAACTGATTTAGGTCATTTATTGGAAAAGTTATTATGTCACAATACAACATGTACTTCAAAAAGTTCATTTTTATTGCCTTTTCAACTATTTTTGTCATCAAACCATATTGATATTCCATTCCATGGTACAATCTGCGTACGTGTACCGTAATATTTTTTAGTTTTCCTACGGTGTAGAAGAGATCGACTGATAAAAGAAAGCTTAAGTCTTTGCGTATGAAGGTACTAAGCAATACGAATTGTGTGTATTTAAATGCAACATTACTAAAAGCCAAAATAAAAGCCATAGTCAAGGGATAAAATGTACCATGTCTTAATAAACTAAACCTAACAAAACATCTTAAAGAACAATTTTCGATGGATTTTAATAGAAATGATTTTGATGAGAAAATGTGATGATTCACACCGAAAAGGGGAACTTTGCGACAGAACACTTTTCGAAAAACTGATGAAAAGCAGATTTTCTGTTGTAAAATTTAATCGCCTTGATCAATTTCAACAAGTAAGGTGTCATTTTAAATCTTAGAAAATGCTGTAACAGATGAAATATAAATATAATCTACAAAGTCCCCTCTTTCGGGATGAGCCATCACAAATATCTGTTATTTTTCATGGCGGAAAGCATTTGAATATATTTAATGAAATGTTGTTTACGGCAAAATTATCAAAATTTTCTTAACTAAACAAAATGAGTTGTAATATTTATATTTGATCACTTACACAATCAAATACAACCGTTTCGTGGACGTGAAAGGAAGTGCGAAGCTTATATATAGCATTGATTTTACGACAGAAACATTTCACAACTAGACAGAATTACTACGGGGTGTAATATCAATCATATCACCGTAATAGACAAGGGAATAGAATGTTTATAGGGTCACACTTTCTAGTAACGCAGCTTAATCAATATTGTAATAAAATCATTTTCCTTTTTTCTTGTGTCATAAACTGGGCTACTAGGCGTTGGATGCCACAGAGAGTAAAACCAGATACCATACTCTGTTGCGTGTCGTTGCATTTAAAAAAAAAGGTCTTACATCAGAACATTTTGGAAAGATTACGATATAAAAAGGGCACTTTATTACAACGTTCTCAAAATATCGACAGAAAGGAGCAATAAAATACCAGATGTTCCAAAAAATGGTTACATGTAGAAAAATTATCGTGCGCAAAAACTATAGTAGTTGGAGAAACAAAACTTTGCACAAATTATATTACAACCGTCTTCTACATTCTTGACAGCATTAATATATTTTGATTTATCAACATAATTATACATGTCAGAAACGCATTTATTCAAAAATCAACAACATAATAAGAATAACCCTTTTGTGTTATCTTAATGTGCAATTTTTTAAAATTGATAGTGTAGAATCAGGCTTGATATTAAACAAATGTGGTAAAAATTTCAATCAATGAATAATAATTAAACTGTCTTCCTGTGTATCTATTATACAAATCAAGTTATGGATACCTGCATTCCATGCATTCTAGAATGAGTTAATTAATATATTGAACCTGTCAATCAAATTGTGGCGCGAAAGTTGAAGAATACTGCAATAAGCATATTCAAGTTTTCACACGGGTAACATTAATTCTTTAACTATTTAAACTGTGTCTAAAATTTTGAATTATCATCTGCATTATATGACGTGTAAACTTACAAGACATGTTTACATTATAATTTTCTTTATTTATTAGCAAAAGTCCGATAAAAATCCGCTATTAAGAAATAGCAACATTTCGAATCGGTGGCCATTCTTGCCCTTAATCAAATTCAGATATAATTTTTGAACCTGAGGTAATTTGTGACGTCATAATTACGTAACAGCTTATCGGATTTTTATGATCTTGGTATCATTTGAAAGACAATGGTATAAAGCAATTTAGCTGTGGGCCTGTACATTTCAAGTTTACATGGGATTGGACGAGGGTTATAATTACATCAAACAAACATTCACACGATCTTATTGAAGTTTGAAAAAAATACGCTTCTGACATAGGTATCTATTTTTGTTTGATAAGTCAAAAAATAAATAATGTTGTGATATAAAACCTTTTACGAGTATCTAGACGAGAAAGGTAATATACCTTGTACAAAATCTGTTTTTCCAACTACTATAGTTTTTGCAAACGGTCACTTTTCTACATGTAACTGTTTTTTTGGGACAACTGGTATATTCTTTTTGTCTTTGGTCATAAGCGTTAGATGCCACTATATTTGATCACTTACACATTCTAAGATCGTGAAATTCAACCGTTTCATGTTTCAACGTGAAAGGAAGTGCGAAGCTTATAGATAGCATTGATTTTATGACAGAAACATTTCCCAACTAGACAAAATGACTACGGGATGTGATATCAATCATATCATCGTAATAGACGTGGGAATAGAATGTTATAGTTTTACACTCATTTTTTTCAGTTGTCTTAAACTAGGCTACCAAGATTTCACTAGGTGTTCAAATCAGATACCATACTCTTTTGCGTGTCGTTGCATTTTTTAAAAAGGTCTTACAGGGTGTTTATGTTAATAACGTTAAGACCAAGATTTGCATTAAGTTGCAACTCTAGACATATGTAACTAAATCAAAAAATTAAAAGATGAATCTTGAATAGCTTTTATTTGAATTAATAATAATAATTCAACACATATGTAGATTATTTGATATAAAAATAAGTAAATCAATAATCAATACAGCCCATTGTCTTTCTTTCTATTTATTAACTGAATAGTATAAAACGTCAAGAAAATAAGAATAAACCCTCAAGTAATAAATATTCTATTCCAATTATGCTTAATTAAACAATTTTTGCCATTATAGTATAAGCTAGAGAATTGTTTTTTTTTTTAATAAGGGGGCATGTACCCTCAATTTTCAGTAACCAAAATAAGATTTTAATAACATGAAGAAGTACTGATTATTTTCTGTCATTTGCTTTAAATTTGATCAAAATCGGACATTCCTTCTCGAAGTTACAATGTTTTAAGCTACTTAACATTTTCTTTCTTTCTTTATT
>JXSR01S008446.1:6893-17355 GCA_000969725.1 Ophiothrix spiculata
CATACCATCTTTCAAGACAGCAGTGGCAAGCTACATCAGCCCTGCACTAAGCAACCAACAAGACTAAAACACCTAAAGCGCACACCACAACCTTCTCGTTTGGCTTCACTAGAAGCGTTGAGAATATTATTCAGATTCAGATTCAGATGATGTCATGTCCACCTCTGTCTGCAAAAGGTTGAAAGCCCTATGGTTACAATAGTTTCGATTTAATTTTGCTACTTTTGCATTATTTTTAAAGATAATATAATTCTGTATAATAGCCCGATCCAATAAATTGTTGCTCCTGCATTGAAAAAAAGTCATTATTGTTTAGGGGTGGTCAACACGCCAACGGTAAAAATTGAATGTCCAAATCCAAGGGTGTTTTTAAGGGGCAAAACAAATTTGAAACGCCATGATTTTCCTTGATATGTTTTGTAGAGCCGCTGTTCTAAAAACTAAAAAAAAAAATTAATTTGGCCTATATTCAGGATATTTTGATAATTTGGGATCAGAAACAGCAGAAAGTCAAATTTGGCACTTTATTAAAGCGTGAAATAGGGATCTCGGGGAGCGGTAGAGGAGGCTAGATAAGGGGCTATCAATAGAAAGTAAAATATAGAAATCCCATGCCTCAAACCGAAGGCTGTAGAGCAGCCTCAAAATTAGTGTGTACAAAATGGCGTACATGCTTTCGTTTTATATAAATAACATTAGTTAGGGCAACCGGAGGTGCATTGTCTTTTTTAAAGACATTTCTTGTTGGGGTAATCGTCAAATTTGCAGGATTTCATATTTTTACTATATTGTTTGAAAATATTGAAAAATGAATATTTGACTAGACCGAAAATATACACTGTCCAGATTGAAAAAGGTGTTTTGCTCAACTGTAGTGTGGGAATACATTGACCACCTCTATATTGTGTATGTAGGGCAGTGAAACTCGTATTCTCAGACAATGGAAGAAAGCGGTACCATCCACGCTCGGGTCAAAAGGTGAACTAGGTCAGGGTATAGAGGCGTGGCTGTGATGCATACTAGCCAATCATATTCGAGAGGGAAGGTCGTATTTTAAAAGGTTTGATTGACAATAGAATGCAACAAAATAAATTGCATATAAATGGGGCTCATGAATATAGGGCAGATTTGCTGTACAGCTGAATAAACCGCACCGGGGTCGGCGCACTTTTCAGCCAGCAAAATTCTCTTAACATTCTCCATCTCCCTGATATAATTGTATTTTGCAGTGACGGTATTTCATGTAATTATAACAAATATCAATTTTTCAAATGTTTTCTCTTTCAGAATTGTGGACTTCATGTACAGTTTTGAACTTAAGTCAACTCATCACTGACTCATAAAATTGACACAAAATACCAGCTTCTCATCACTAAAGAATATCATCTTCTGTTTCTTGTCATAAGGCTACAATCTTAGCCACTATCATGATATCTGCAGCCATCGAGGGTGTCTTCCAAGCCCTCACACCCACCGTGATTTTCATGGCTTTCAGTTTGGTTTTTACAACAACTTTATTCTACATGTTTGTCAAATCATATTTGCATAAGGTGAGTTTAAAAGATTTTTTGTTTGTTTGTGTGTTTTAATTGTTAGTGTTAAAGGTGTAGGCTGCGATCATATTCTCATCCCCTGGGCTCAACCGGAAGTGGTACATTTTTTTGATGTCAAATTTAAAGCTTTATTTTTCTGAATAAAAATCCAAAATTTTGTCTCCAAATTCTTTATGGAAATATGGCATAAAATGAAAAACTAATTGGTATGCCTATTTTCTATTTCGTATACATATACGAAGAAGAAGTTCCATCCCCATTTCCATCAGAATTTGAACAAAAACGCAGCCTTTGACTTAATCAATTTGTAACAATCACTATTACTGCAACCAGGCACATGGGGGGTGCGAAGTTTCAAAAAGTGGACCTTAAGTTCTTTTGAAGGAAAAATTTTCATTTTGGTTGACCCTAAACTAATTTTAGTGGTTTTGACAAAGTGACAAGCAAAAAAAAAAAAGAAGGTTTTCAGTAGTTTTTCAAGCATTTTGTGTAGTATTTTATTAAAAAATTTAAAAAAGGGTATTGTTAAATCCGACTCGGTCTACATCCTCTGGGCCAGGCTGTTCTGTGGACTTGGAAGATGCGGGAAAGATATAACAAGATCCGGTAGTGCGACATCATAAAAGTAATGTGTAGGCCTACATTTATGTTTTATTCTTAATCATGTAATATGCCCATATTTTTTAAGAGTCTTTGAAAAGGGGTGTCTGAAAATCTTGTCTTTGAAAACCATGAAATAAGGGGTATTTTGTATGCTAATTTTGTCCTAGTTTTTGCCAAAAAAGGAGGGTAAAATCAATGAAAAATCTTGGAAAAAGGGGGTTAAGAAAAAAATGAAGAACTCGCATGGTTACCACTTTTTATGTTGACTCAGGGGACCGGGTGTTTTCCATGTTACATGGCTGCTAATATGATATAACTGAATTTGAAGCAGTAAGTGTTTTTGTAACAGAGGTTATGTCAATAGATTCAAATTGTTTACCATCAGATCTTATCTGTAACAGAGGTTGTTTATCAATTCTGTGTCTTGGATTCCATGACTTTAAGAATAGCTGTTTATGATATAGAATAAGACATATTTTGATTATCACTCGACAATTGTGTACTATTGTTGTTGGATTTAATTGGTGAACGCGTGTTTATAGAAAGTATGCAGTGGTCCCTGACGCGTGCGTATATTTTCAAGGTTGTTTAGTTCGCGTGTACGCACAAGGCTCTGAGTACGCGTTCACGAATTTAATCCAACAACTATAGCACTAGTTATGGGCTCTCAACATTGTTCAATTTAGTGTATACCATGTCTGGTACTCTCTGAGTCAAACTAACAACATGCTGTCCGGGCATATTGCTGAGTCCGTCGGAGGGGAGATCAGGGGAACGGCGCTAGTTCTAATTGTGAGAATTAAAAAAAAAAATCAAAATTTGGTTTTAAATGCAAATTGTTTCAGAACTTTAGTTTTTGTGGATGTTTTGAAAAATTATCAACATGAACACTTTCCTCTAGCACCCAAGTATCCCAGGGAGCCACAATGTTTGTAGTTGGTGGTCGTTTATATAGATGTAGATCAAACATAGACAAGGATAATAACAATAACGGGTTTTTGTATAGCGATTTTCCATTTAGATCAAACCACTCATGATTCGCTACAGGTAGATCGTCACAATCATTTCACTTCATTTAGGCGTTTTGCGGTCTTTTCAAGCGCATATCCTATCGGTAGTTAGATTGTAATATGTACCCTTTATGCAGCTTCCCATATCCTGGGTGGGGCAGGCTATGATGGACAAATCTGATGACAGTTTTAAGTGCAGGAGGAAGACTGGAGTACCCGGGGGAAAACCTGCTGAAGCGATGGACTGACAACCAAATGCGCATACAGCGCTGGGGCCGGGGATCGAACCCACGACAATCCTATGGGCTCATTGGTGCAAAGCGAGGGAAGTACCGCTGCGCTAACCCACTTCCCCCAATATCAAAATATCTTGGCATTCATTTGTAATTTGTAAAGTCTTATAACTGTTTATCTAGTGTGATAAAGTCACTATTTATGATAATTTCATCAAAAGTAAATACATTTTTCATACAACCTTTTGTCCACATCCATAATTATAGATTTACATTTTGATATTACACAATAGACTTTGTTGATTTAAATTAATTAGTTCAACACCATAATCATTTGATTCGATAAAGTCTAGTATAGAAAGAGATATTCGTTCTAAAATAGTACTTCATCATTTGATTAGGTGACTAAATTCGGTGTGCTTGTTCAAGTTGATAAAATTGTTGACACAAGGGGTAATTTTAGAACTGTGTCAATAGAAAAACCTGTTACATATATTGTAGGCACATTTTAGTGACATGCACGCAGAAGTCAAAATATATAAGAAAAATGAGAAAGAATAAAACAACGGAAAAGGCCTACATGTATGTATAAGTCATGGGTATTTACATACATGTAGTTTAACTCGAGCGTAACACGCGCGGTCGTCAGTGCTTCACAAGCACTGGAATTAGGCCAATCACATGCTGTAATTAAATATGTTATGTGTGACTTTCACGCAAACCACCGTAGCAACAAGCGTCGTTCTCAAAAAAAAACCACGAACGGAAAAACTTAATTATTAAAAATAAAAGGGGGGTTATTTATGATGTTTAGTTCTTCTTTATCCTAAGATTGGTTGTAGATGACATAATTTCACCAAGAAGAAATAGAGCCAGGAATGTAATTTTATTATGAGATCTGTGAGGCATTTTTGCATAATCATTGTGCAAAGAATACATTTCCCCCATTTTAACTGGGCAGGTTGGCGGCATCTACCGCCACCTGTAAAGAAACTACTTTATGAGACCATTTAAACTAACTTCAGGACAAGTGCCAGTGTGTATTCTGACAAAATTTAATTGATACAGCTCCTTCTCTTCTAGGTAAAGTTTAAAACTTTGATACCCCATTGTATTGGGCATTTTTCCAATTTTCCAAAATAGTCCCTTAGGACATCTTTTGATTTTATTCACCAAAATTTGCGTATGTAGATTACAGGAGCTAAAATGCTCCAGATTTATTTTATGCTCTGTAACCCAGTTACAATTATTGTAGAAATGTTGGTATTTGTGTACATTTCAATTCTGATGTTTTCATTTTCCCCCATCAATTCCATTCATACAGTCTAAATTACAATCCATCTACAATGGCACAGTATTACCCACAAGCAGGGACCAACCAGAAGTGATTATTGTAGGATCTGGCATCCTAGGGTCAGCCATGGCGGCAACGCTAGGTAAAGATGGCCGCCGTGTTACCGTCATTGAAAGAGACATGAAAGAACCTAAAAGGATTGTGGGAGAATTGCTGCAGCCTGGAGGATACCATGCTTTAAAATCACTGGGATTGGAAGGTATGGAAAGTTATTTGTGTCTCTTTGGGCTATTCTCTATAAACCTTGAAGTATGCAACAAGCAATTAGACTCTGTTACGAGATTGATAGCATATCCCTTGTATTCTACAACATTGTGAACTGGTGATTTTGTATTGTGTAAGAGACTGACAATTATTGATTAGGATTGATTAATTATAAAAGACCGAATCACTGCATTATTAATATTTTTGTACATGAATTGTTCATGATTTTGGTATTATTTTTGGCTAATTTTGTTGATACCATATGGATAAACCTTGAATATAAGATTATTTGAATATTCAGCAAGATTGATCCTAATAAGGACTAATTTATTTCCTTTTATGGTTATATTTGTTTTTGTGTGTGATTGAAGTGGTTGCTTGTTGCATACTTCAAGATTTTTAGAGTATAGAAATTACCTGTATAATGTTACTAGAACATTTGAAACATCAGAAAATTTGAAGGAAAAGTACATGTCAAACACAGAGATCCTCTGTCCAAGTCATTTTAGGTGTAAGTGGACTATAAATTATGTCATCTGAGGCCTTTACTTCTCTCTGCAACAAGTGACTTCAAATTCATGTAAATACTTGTGTTCAATCCAGTGTTCCTGCTAAGGCTGTTTGACACACCATTGGCGCAGGAGCAGGCTAAATTGGTGCAAAGGTTTCTGACATTGTTTAAAAAAGATTCTTTTCCTAGTTTTATTTGGTCAGTTTTCAGCCTCAGGTCATGATTTTGGTAAACACCTCTTTAACATTGTCAAAATTGCTTGAATTGGCGCAAGCTGAAAAACCTTAACAAGAACACTGCTTGTGTTTATATCTTTTTACATTCCCCTGTCTCAGAATCGATCTACCATTATGACCAGGCCGTACCTTATTCTTAAGATATCAAAATTTGTAAAATTAAAGAATTACGTTGTCCATAAGTTTTATTTCAGAGAATGACCAAATTCATCATTTGCCATCCTCTTTTTGTTTAAAATTGTTTATCCTCAGAGATTGGTCATAAATTTTTAGTCTAGGTGCTTAGTAAAGAAAGAGATTTAGAAACCCATTGCTACCATTTTCCTGCTATGTTGATTCATTGCCATGTTTTCAGATTGTGTTGAAGGTCTTGATGCCCACCATGTCCATGGCTACGTAATCCATGACAATGACACATCCAGCAAAGTGGAGCTTTCCTATCCAGCTGATGAACAGAAGATGGTACTAGAGGGAAGATCCTTCCATCATGGGAGATTTGTGATGGGATTGAGGAAAAAAGCTATGGAACAAGACAGGTATGTTAAGAAAGGAAATTATTCCATTGTGGAAAATTTGTTATGGGTCTGAGGAATAGAGCCATGAGACACGACAGGTATATTAAGGCAAGATTATGCAAGATTTGTGATAGGTAATTATTTATTTATTTATAACATTTGGCGGAAAGCCAGGCTAATCCCAATAGTGCATATGCATTAAATTCAAGGGACTCCTCCATGATGTGAAAGACAGAATAATGGAAAGAATTTTCGATTATTAGATGTAGAAGAAAAACGAAGTGCTCGGAGAAAACCTGCGAGGACGAGCATGGATCGACAACCAAATTCACGTACAACCTAGGCCCAACTGGGAATCGAACCCCAGGCCACAGTGATGAAAGGCAAGAGAAGATTAAACGCTGCATCATCCCGTCCCCCCAGGTATGAGGAAAAAAACTATGTCAAGAAAGGTGGTCATTCCATCATGGAAGATATTAATGTTTTTCTTGCGTTTGATTTTAGTGTGACCTACATTGAAGGAACAGCAACCAAGGTGCTAGAAGAAAATGGCTGTGTTGTTGGCGTTATGTACAAAGATAAAGGGACACATGACATAAAGGTATCTCATAACCAATTAAGATTCATTTAGTAAAGTTTATTAAGATAACGAGATAGTGTTTTTCCTAGACCTTATCAATGTAAGGGACAACTTGAAAACTCAACTGGTGACTGACCGCCTGGAACTGGCAGTTCTGGACAGTTGCCATTGTTCAGAACAAAAGCAACTTGCCAGAACTGATGTAGCTATTCCGGGTGGTTGACCGCCGTTTTTGCTGGTTGAGTTTGAACCATCTGGAACCGCTGTTCTGGGTCGCTGCCATTGTTCAGAAAAAAGCAATTAGCAGTTCTGGGCGGATGACTGCCACTTTCAACAGTTGAGTTTGGAGTGCTCCCTATGTGCTTTGCACCACAAATTTATTATATTGTGATTTCAGCAATTTCCTATGAAACGTATTGCCTTCTCAACTCGCCCTTGTTTTTCTTATCCTTCTCGATTTTCCTGTTTTGTTACCATTTTTCCCATTTGATCTTTTGTCCTCAATGCTCCAAGCTTATGGGTCAAATCCAGGATGGTCAATGATTTTTTAGTGACTGTCATTTATGTTGCAAAATAGAAGTTTGAAAAATAATTTCTAATGCCTTACATATTTTTATGATTATCTCACACACAGGAAATACGTGCTCCCCTTACAATAATTGCTGATGGGTGCTTCTCAAAATTCCGCAAAGACCTGATCTCAAATCAAGTGAAGACATCATCGCATTTTGTTGGTACCATAATGAAAGACTGCCCTCAGTTTAAAGAGAATCATGCCGAGCTGGTACTCGCGAAACCATCTCCTGTATTGGTGTACAAGATTGCGTCTAATGATACCAGGGTTCTAGTGGATGTACGAGGTGGAATGCCAAAGGATACCAGAGAATATATGACGGACAATATCCTGCCGCAACTACCAGGTAAAACCATTATATGATATTATAATACATTACATAAAAATGGTAGAGTGGAACCTCGTCAACACAAAATCTCTTGGGCCAGAGTTTAATTTGGGTTATCAAGATTTTGTGTTATCCAACTGATTTCACATAGTAAATTAATACTTGGGACCCAACAAACATTTAATGTAATCAGGGTTTTTGTGTTAACAGATTTTGTGTTAACGAGGTTTCACTGTATATGTCATACCAAAACCATGATTTTATGATATTGCCAAGTAACAAGATAGCTAGACCTTTTTTAGCTATACTTTTGCCTCTATTAGTGTAAGCTTAGTAACTTCTATTTTAACCTAAAGCTTATTTTTTGTCTCATGTGAATCCAGCTATGTAGTTGTCAGTTAACTTCTTTTGTTCTCAACTTACTGAAAGCTTACTTCCTGGTATTTAAATGGCCGATTTCAAGCCTTTTGGGCAACATTTACTAGCAGTGATACCTATCAATTTATTCAGAATTGATGAAATTTTAACGTATGTTCAAATATGTGATTTGCTGGTGTGCTCTCTTTAATTAATATAACATAGGGCAGCCATTGCAGATACAACATTCTTTTTCTCACATGACAGATTGATATTTTTACTTGTTTTTTATTTCTTTTCAGAACATATTAAAGAACCATTTTCAGATGCCATTCAGAATGGAGATATTAAGAGCATGCCTAACAGCTACCTGCCACCAGCACCGAAAGAAAAACCAGGGGTGCTACTACTAGGAGATGCATTGAACATGAGGCATCCGTTGACTGGTGGAGGAATGAGTGTAGCCCTCAATGATGTCAAAATATGGAGGGGACTGTTAAATAAGATTGACAACTTAGGTAGGCTTATCACCAAATGTTTGTAGATAATGGTTGAGATCTGACTTTGCTTTGTTAAACAATGCCAAAATGTGTAGGAACTCTTGGTCCGTATTCACAAAAATTATTCCAGGAATAACTTCATTTCTGGATTTCACATTCTTAGATTATAGAGATAGCGATCACTCCTGAACTAAGTTAAAATTACAAAGCCTGGAATAACTAATTTGTTGAATAACTGTGTTCTTTGTTTGCAAATACCAAATGACTATAGAATTATAATAAAATTATTCCTGGATTAAAGTTATTCCTCTTTTGTGAATATGGACCTTTGACAATTGTGGTATGCTTTTGTTTAATATAAATTCATATTGATAATTTGACTCAATTGAAATGTTACAATGTTGTCTAGAAAGCCCTGGTAGATGATGACAGGATGTGAAAGTTTCTGAGTACCCCATCCCTCTAGGTGTCTGGTTGCTTTATTGGATTCAAAATAAGAAAAAATATTATTACTTTTCATTAATATTCATGAAGTATTCATGTTCAATAATTGGCTGATTCTTTCCGGTTGGTAGTGTTTACCATTTTCCTTACAACTTCATTCCCAGAGTCACAGGGAGATAAAATAAATCAAATTCTGCATGGTTTTATCAGAGAAGTAATACAAATTCTATTTATCCCTCTGTACTGGCTATGAGACTAATTATTTCTTTGGTACCAAAATATTGCTCATATTTTTCTCATAATCCATGTGAAATTTCACGGCTGAGTAACTTTCCAATTTTGAAAAATTGGACCAAGCTCCTGTAAAGAGTACAGTGCATGGTATCAATATGATTTATAATTTTAACAAACCAATAGGTACTTTACCTTAAGCAATGGGTGTTACAGCATATACCATTCTAATTTCAATCCTAACAGCGGTTATCCGTGCAATACTAGAAATAACATTTAAATACAGCATTAACTGTATTTTTACAGTTGAACTTAGATTACGGGCAACATGAAATTACTAATATTTTTAACAGTGTGCACACAAAACTGCAATTCTTATCGATATGGATTTATTTCAGGTGACTACAGCAAGATGTCAGAGGCTCTTCAGATGTTCCATTGGCAGAGAAAGCAATCCCATTCTTTTGTCGTCAATGTCTTAGCACAGGCTCTATATGAACTCTTTGCTGCAACTGATGGTATGTATACTCTATAAATCTTGAAGTTTGCAACAAACAGCCAGCCTATTAATGCACATAAACCAATATGACCATTTGCGGAAATAAACTAGTCCATATTTTCCAAATCATAACAACTTTTTATCTTGCGGAATATTCAAATGAATGTTTTTTAAGGTTAATCAATCATTGCTAGTCTTACACAACACGAAAATACTAGTTTAATCTGTCATTATACACTTCCGCCGGAAAGTATTGTTGCAGAATTAAAAACGTTACAAAACTCAATTTTGATATAAAACGACCTGTAATCATCAAGGATTCATGCTTGTATAGGTGACTTATTTATTCAATATATGAATGTTTCTTCTGATATTTGTTCTTCCATTACCATAAAAATGGCTGATGTCATGGGTCACATACAAATTCACCGCAAGTACAAAGCCCATTAGAATGTAACTTTAATATCAATTATTCATAACTTAATTATCACTGTGCAACCGGATAGAATGTTTTTAGGTTTTAAGTTTTCAAACAAATGCACAGAAATGTATTTAAACTTTTTTATGCGTAGGCTGAATGGGTATATATGCATTTCACACCATATTTTCAAATGCATTGAGTGCAATTCTGCTTTGATTCTATAGATAATTATAAAAAAAAGTCAGATAAACGCCTCTCGAGATATCGCTAAATTATTGTTTTGTACAGAAATACTTTCCGGCGGCAGTG
>JXSR01S008446.1:38967-50156 GCA_000969725.1 Ophiothrix spiculata
AGACAAAAATGGTGGTAGTAACGATCCCCAAACAGCGTCATTTAATCACTTGATATATTTATATTAATTAGTTTAAATATATTTTTTACTGAAATTTAAATAAAACAATAATTTTTTTTTTCAGACGTACTTATCTAACGAAATTGCATGAACCATATGTGTATTTTCGTAGTGAGTTCGTAGTGGCAAAGGAATCTAACATGTCGTCGTCGTACTGTAAGCACCGGTGAGCACTAACTCGAGTTATGTTTGACAGAGTAATGTTTGACTGACAGTAGTTGGTGTAGAAATGACTGCAAAATTACTCGATATTTATAAGGAAATCGCGGACGAAGGCATGCAGTTAAAGCTGACTAAAGTGGCTGCTGTAAAATCAGGTCCATGAAGTGACATTGATAGCAGTGCAGAGTTGGCAACGTTAGCTATTGATGCTAACGGTATGGGTTGAGAGAGCAACTTAAAAAAAAAAAAACCTTCCACCCGCCCGCACCTACACTCAGATTGGGTGTGGAGGACAACCAAACAATATTTAATTTTTTTTGGCCTTATTGGTCATAAAGTAAAGCTGTTTCTTAATGGAAAAATGGGTCACCTTGGAAAATTATAATATCTGTGTAATATTGTCATAATTTCTGATTTTGAGTCAGATGTATTTGTATTAGCTCCAGGCCAGTTCCCAATTATAATTTTGAACATAAAGTGTTTTACAAGAAACTTTTAGGCCATAATAATGAAAACAGTATTTAAAATTAGTATTTTGGCAGGAATTGAGGTGGCCATCTTCGATATTTCGCTTGAGACCACTTTTTATTTTGGGAACATTTGAATTGTGTTTGAGGGTCATATAAGAAACCCAAAAAAGTTTGTTTGGTTGACTCCAAAGGAGTGCAAAGGAAGTGGTCCTGGCTTTCCCACTGCAGTTTTGAGTAAAAGATCATATTTCAGCCATGTATTTACCATTTTTGTTACTTTTATCACTGATTCATTTCTTTAAAGATCACATACAAACTTGGACTGCCATTTTTGTTATAATCACACGGAGACAACCTCATTTTTGGACCTTTTATCCAGTATACAGTCATTTTGGCGGCCATATTGAAAACGCCTTCATTCAGGTAGTGGGTTCAGGATTTTTACCCAAGATATTTCTATGCCTCAGAAAATTTCATTCTATAAAATGATAAAAGTTAAACTTCAGCTCCGTGTGATATCTAGCTCCAATTCAGCCTGGTCTATACGCATCCCTATATATTTATCCCGGGCTTTTAGTGTTATTTCTGGCGTACTTATCTTGTGCTTTAATATATCGTGATCTTACACGTGCGTCATTTTTATATTCACGAACAAGACCATGCGCGTTACTCCTGACGGCGCAGGGCTAAAAGCGCACAGTGCTTAAGGTATTAGTCATTGCTTAAAAATATCAATTTCTGCTTATGCTTATAATATCTCAAAAAAGTAAGTCGGCAACCATTTTTTTTATCACAGCTTTTTAAAGAACTATATAGGGACCAAAAAATATGTGAAAAAGAGAGAAAAAATGGAGCCGTTTTTTATTTATAAGTGTATTCGTCTTATTTATTTTTGATTTTTATGTTATTTAAGTGTCTCATTGGGGAAGCCCCAAATTATTTGTGTTCAAACTTTGTTTTCACTCATACTACCCATAGTTACAGTACAAGGGGAAATTCATCAACATGCTTGTTGTTCCCCGCTTTAAAACAAATTCTGGTTTCAGAACTTTTCATGTAGAGCAGCAAACCTTTGGAACAATGTTGTTGATACTGACACACGTTCAAAATATAATTCTTTGTCTCTTGGGCAATTCAAATATTTAATTAATGATGTTTGAATATGTTTGCATGTTGACTATAATTTTATGTCTTGTATATATTATTTTTATATAATTTCTTGTAAATATTTCTAAATTATGTTATATATGTATTACAACTAAAACAGGGCCTTCTAGAATAGCAGTGCTTAGCCACTGAAGAAGCTACCCTGTATAATGAAAGCTTAAATAAATAAATAAATAAATAGAAGTCAATGGTAAAAGTGGTAAAACATAGTGTTTTTTAAATGTTTTTTTCTCAGAAACTAAGTCTTTGTCTCCCCTTTTTTATTTCATCAATGTGATCAGCACATATGAAAACACCATATATCAAAAAATAAGAAAAATAAATAGAGGAATTCTATCGGTGCTAGACCACCTTAAATCAAGGCACTGGAAATGGTAAAGTCTTGCAAAATGAACAATGTCTTATAATGCTTCAATCAGCATCAACATTATCAGGATATTCATACAATATTACCTTTGCACTCGGTAGACCCTTGTCCAAGGCGGCACCAATGCCAGTATCCTAGCAGTAAGGTCAACCAAGGTACTTGGTGGGTAGCTCTTATATCTGCCAGTCTTCCACAGTTCATACAGCCCTGTCCCTCTGATCACTAGGGTAGGGTACAGCTTTAAACCATCTGGTCTGAAGGCTGGGTTCTCAAAGAATTCCTGTGAAAAGATAATTTTTTGGGGAAAAACAAGATTACACAATCGTTGTGTTTTGATCCAGAATATAATTTTGTATGAAATTCATCTGTATTGACATAAAATCACAATCATATTGGTGGCTACTTACAATAAACTGCTCTATACAGGCCTGTGAGTAAGGCTTCAAAAAAAAAAAAAAGCAGAAAAAAAATCGGAGTTCTAAACTTACAGTCGGCACATCGGAGAACTCATCATCATTGTCAATTGCAAATCTCACTTGAATCCAGGTCCATTTCCATGGATTTATCATGCTATAACACTGTTAGGTTTGTCATGTTGTGTTGTGTTGCGCAGACGTTGCCAGAAATATTAATGTCACAATTCAAAAATGAAAGTGTACACACAAAAGGTTTCACGATGAAGATACAATTAACGATATACAGAGACAAAAATGGTGGTAGTAACGATCCCCAAACAGAGCCTTGTACAGAAGTAATACGGGGCATACAAGGTCAAAGTTGTCAACACCAAATCTTAGTCTCATTTACCAAAGCAGAATGACCCACTTTTCATCCTCTTGGTCACGTCTATCCAACTTGAGTTTTTAGGAGCTAGTAAGAATCTTTGAATGGTATATGTTATAAACTCCAAACCATTCTTTCAGATGTGCTTGCATTTCGAAGAAAAGTGAGAAAAGGTGTCATTTTCTAATTACACAGCAGCCTATGGGGATTTTTATATCCAAAATGCTGAAAAACTTTAAACTTGAAAATGAATTGTTGGGATCAAGTGAAATTTTCAGCATACATTAATGCATTGCCACAGAGAAAAATATAGCAGCAAGATAATGTATTTACAAAATCACTTGTAAATGAATATGGTTTTCCCACGTTGATCGTATGTCACTAACAACTCCCAAGTAGAGGGCATTGCGATGTATATTTTTATATTATGGAAATCCCGTTTGCTACAAGATTGGCACCGTTTCCGCGATGTTATAATTTATACATTTATGAGAACAGGGTATGCAATTAAATTGAAATTACGAGCGATCAGGGTTAAAAACTGATTTATTTCACGCAGGTTTGCAAAATGTGTGTGATATTTGGAAATTGGGAGGCAGTCAATACAACATAAATGCTTTTTAAGACGCATTTGTTTTTGTTTTATTTTACCTGTTTTATTTTTTTTCACACATTTGCAAAAAGCGTATTTTTTAGCATAAAAAGCGTATTGGCGATTTTGAATGGTTTTGCGTACTAAATACGCCAAAAGCGTACTAGTTGGCATGTCTGAACTACCAACACAGGTGCAAGTCTCAGTTTTTGCTAAAATAGAGCACTGTTTATCAATGTCTGTTTCATCCAAGAGTACAATGGGTAGCTACTTACAATAAACTGCTCTATATCTCTTTCCAATCCCATATTAGGCAAATCAGGCATCATGTGGGAGACGACTTTAAACCCTGCATCTTTAGCACCTTGGAACGACTCGCATACCGCCCTCACAGTATGGCCCCTGAAAGGAAAATAAAAACAGAATTGCTATGTAAATAGATAAACACAGAGGATTTATAGTGCGCTATGCCTCCCTGATTTGTAATTCCATGTGGTCTCAGCACACTTTACAGGTGTTTGCTGACCACTGTGGCTCAAGTAAGCTCCATTCCATACAGTGTTCGAAATAGAAAATAAAAGTTACATGCACAAATGAGATAATTTGTCAAAAATGGGCTGAAAAACACAAAAACGTGCATGCACAGAGCAAATTTTACATGCATTTGTGCACGTAAAACCCGGTTTCGAACACTGATTCCATACCAAGCATCATTTCAGGTTCTGCGGCAACCTGTAGGGGCATTGAACCTTGATCAGTCCACATACGCACCACCGCTGCCCTGATCAGCTCCCTGAGTTTTGTACGGGTTTCCACAAGGCAATAAGCAGTTAGTTCCTTGTCCACAGGAATTCCAAAACATCCAGAAATTTGGATGATAAATTTCATCTTTGGGTTTAAATTAGGTTTTACACTATTAAATGATGTTGCCTATGCTGAGAGGAATTTGATCAAGTTTTGAATTTTTCAAATATTTCATGTCAAAACTTAGGAAGCAGTTTTACTACACATATTTCCCATGACTTGATGTAGAGCCAAGTCATGATGCCAGGACTAAAAGCCAAACAGATGGCAGAATTAAGGCTAAAAAAGTACAAATCAACAATTTGGATAAAAGCAGCACTATAGTGGTTCCAAATGATCAGTCACAAGATACACAAGATATGCTCAGAAGCGTGACTAACTACAATGAACAGACTTGGATCAAAATGTCTGATTAAGATAATTCTTTTCCACCAAAGGGAAGGAGGCTTACATTTAAACATCAATACTACACGTACCTATTAGTATCCCTTGCTATATCTTCATAAACACTTTGAACTCCAATCTCTAATCTGGTACAACCATAATTTAACATGTCACTGAAATACAAAAACAAAAACCCAAATCAGGTAAGTCATTATGGATGCCAAATCTAAAGGAAATATAACACAAACCTCAAGTTGCTGCTATTAGAGCAAGACTTAAATTAAATTGTCATGGGATTGCAAGAAAGTCAAATATGCAATAGCTTTATTTCACAAAAATCAATAAAAATAAACTTCTGTTGATGTACATTTCACTAAACATTATACTGCCCATGTGTACCCCTGTAAATCTAAAATACAATGGTTTGACACACTCAGATACCTAATGTAATGTGTCTTACACGTTCAGTGCATGATACTAAACATATCCAGTCGCCATCTTTGTCAAATATGGTCTTAAATTTTCTTAGTGGTATGTCAATAATCCAATTACACAGAAGCTATTTGATCTCACCTCAAATGTCTTTTCAAACAATAGTCAGGTCTGGTTTCTATTGTAATGCCTATACATTTGGTTGTACTTCTCTCTGAGTACCTGTAAGGACAAAATGTAAAGCATGGAAAGTTGGGATACACCTGAATACGTAGGTTTCCTAGTGGTGTTGGCACCTACAGATCTATCTTCAATCAACCATAGTGTCTTTTAAGGATTGTCTGATGGAGACCTACAACCTATTTATTTTACAGTTATTAACCAATATTTTAAATATGGACCCAACGTTTACTTTGTGTTATGGTAATTTTCATGGCCCTTCTATGTAATTGACCAACTTTATAATACGCCTCTGTTAGTGGCAAAAAAATCAAATCTACCCTGCTGATCTCATGCTAAATATCATTGATTTCAATTTTTGAGGCTGCTGTTCAAATTTGTTCTGCCCATAAAATCATAACTGAAAAAACTTTTTTGAGACAGTTCATCTGATATTGCTGAAGACCTTGACTGATTAAACTCTATAAATCTTGAAGTATGCAGCAAGCATCCGATTAATGCAGATAAACAAATACGACCATACAAGGAAGTAAAGTAGTCCTTATTTTTAGAATCATAACCACATACACAATCTTGCCGAATATTCATATGAACCTTAAAATATGTTCATGTTTTTGCATGTGGTAAAAACAAAATCAACCAAAAATAATACCAAAATCATGAATTATTCACTCCCTGCATCAGTCTTTCCAAGCAGTTCCAACATTGTTGCCTTCAAGACAGCAGCAAATGCTTTTCTCTTGTATCAGAATTTTGAATTATTCATTATCTTTCTTATCCTTTCCATCAAGTGTCTTGGTGTTGAGTGTAGGACTTGCCTGATTTGGACATGGTGAGACCTGTGAATCCAAAGCCTATGGGGTCCAGACCCTTAAATTGTGGGCGAACGGCACACCAAATCAGGTGCTGTTTTTTGTCTGGTAGGGTAAAGCTTAGGTTTCTGGTCTACCAAGTACACTTGATAAATCATATTGTTTGTCTTGTGATGTTTTATGTCTGTGTTTTAGGCCTTTTTTAACTACTCTGCTTTGTGACTGATAGGCCGTATTTCATCTTTTGATGGCACCATCAGGCCCTTTCTTCAGTTTAAAAATAAATAAATAAAAATATTAATATACAGTGATTTGATCTTAATCAATTCTCATCAATCATTACTAGTCTCTTACACAATACAAAACATCAGTTCAAAATGTTGTAGAATTTAAGGAATATACAATGGATCTCGTAACAGAGTCTGATTGCCTACTTCCAAGGTTTACAGAGTACAGTGTTGAAATACACTACTTACTTGACAGCTTCGGACACATTATTACTAGTGTGACCGGACAACGAGTCATGGAGGTTTCTGATAAAGTAATCCCTATATTCCTCTGCTAATGCCATAAACGTACCGCCCATCACTATAAATTCTACTTTATCAACACTGTGTCCAAGCTGCTTCAACTGTTCGAGAAGGATAAATATGCAAAAAAATGACTTACAAATGTTTAAAATGTTCAAGTTAGTACATATGTGGAGTTACAGAAACTCACATTTGATCCCACAATGCAACAGGAATGATGACTAATACAGTGTGAATACACTAAAAAGACAAATATTAGATGAACAGAACAAGCTTTCAAGGTGTAAACTCCCCTTCTTTAGGTTTACAAGAATATATTAACATGAAAATTATACAAATAAAACTATAACATAATCAACATATGTTTCTACACAACTTAAAAAATAAAATATATTTTTATGATTTCCTAAAGCTAAATTTATATTCAACACACTAAAGCTGAGTGTCTGTCATGGTGGTCGTATGAACTGTGTGGCATCAAATATTTGAAGTGCGCAAGCTCGACCTTGTTGCACCTAGGAAAGTTTGCGTCAAGCACGGCAAACCGATATATCAATTACCCTGTTGTGATGGTCAGCTATGGTCGCAATGACAATTCAATTTGAGTTGGAAAAAATTCAAATTTCTTGTGACAGACCATCGCGGCGACATGGATATGTGTCATGCTACATTACAACAAACTCAAAATTGCAAATGCCTGGTCATCTGCCGCAACTACAAGCTTGGTCGTCTCACGCAACGACAGCTACTCTGAAACCACCTTTACACTTAAACTTAATACCTGTATTTTTTACAGCAAAAATCACCAGAATTGACTTAACACTCAAAGCACAAACTAATTGCGGCAGCAGTCAATATGAAGACACAATAAAAGTTCAGCTTTTTTCAAATCGGTTTGCTTGGACACAAGTGGTGTCATGTTTTGATATCAATCTTTATCTATAATCATATTGGCAAAAAAACCTTCTACACATTTGTGGTGCATTTGCATCAAGTGTAATTATTGTGCTTTAAGGACTTACCTGTTCCACTCTGTGTCTTGTTTGTAGGTATGGATTATATCTGGCTCTGATTGCACGCATGGAGGTAGGCTGCAAAACAATAATAACAACAACACCAAACATTATGAGGCACATGCACATACCACTAAATAGATTGGCGTAGTAGATACCGGCACATCCAGGAAGCCTGAATCTCATCTTAAAAAGTGACTCCTTTTTCAATTTAGAGTTTGAAAGGTGTTAAAATTTGTTCGTTTTAATAAAATTTGATCTTAATTATAATTGGGAACTTACTATTAGCTGAATGAATCCTTTTCCACGCAGAGCTACATACATACTTTAATCAGCAATAATGTAAGATCAATACTTTTTTTTTCTTTCATGCCTATTCAGTGATCAACTATTTGTCAATATGGATGTTTCAAATTTCCAATAAGTCTATTGATGTCTGATGCAAAAGGAATATACTACTTTTGCATGTCCCATAATGCATCTTGAAAGTACCATGAAAACAGGCATTTCCATGCATTCGACCATTTATTGCATTGTGCACATAACATCATCTGCGTACAACATACTAATATGGTCGATAGCGCAAAAGTACCTGTATTTGGCCTGTTTCACAGTAATTGCCAAGTTTTTGTCAACCTGGAAGTCATTTTTTCAAACAAAGGAACAAACTTGTTGTTATGTTATTATGTTTTTGTTTTGTCATATGTTTACACATGTGCATAAACGTACAAATTCGAAGAAAAAATAAAAACACACCTTAATCTTTTCTCCTTTATTGATATTTTTGATCAAGAAGTTTGAAAATTGAACCAACCAATTTTTGTAAAAAATACAAGTGGTTTCATATGGAAATTTATGTCTAGTGCCAAATAAAATTTCATCATTAATGTCAAACATGTACCTGTAGGCAATTTAAGATGATATATGAACATTCTAGCTCAGTGTTTGATAATTTTATGACATTTGCCCTGCTATTTTTGACTAAAAACAGGTTCTTGACATAAAACGTTTTTTAGTTTAAAAAATCAAAACAGTGACAGAACAAAGTAATTTCTCATGGATATATTACTTGTAATCTGGAAAATAATTGTACCAAATACCAGCATATCACAACCATCAGAGCTTCAGCAATATGCAAAAGCCAGTAAATATAAGTTATCTTGAACATGAGTAAATATACAAATTATTTTCCCCCTTTATTTTCTTTAAAATTGTTTATAAAAACAAATTCTTAAACTTATTTCATATTTGGATGGGTGCCCAAATGTCACAATATTCTTCTTTTACATGTCAGCATAAAAAAGGAATTCTGAAACAACCTTATTTTGAATATCTGTCAACAAAAAATTAATTGAACAGTGTTTTTTGGATCGTCTTAGCAAACGATTTGCTATTCGTGGTTCTGCCAATATGTGGTTCAAGACACATTTATAAAACCGTACCACAAAAGTTGCCATCAACCAGGTATTTTCTATAGATCACACTCTTAAGTACTCTTTGCCACAGGGATCCATTATTGGCCCTCAGGGTTTTATTATATATACCAGCCCCATAGGTGATATCATCAGGAAACATAACATCAATTTCCACGCCTACGCTGATGATGTACAGTTGTACATTGAGTTCAATCCTAATATAGCTGGTGAGCAAGAGCGTGTGCTTTCTAATCTGTCTGCATGTGTATCTCAGATTAATGGATGGATGGTTCAGAACAAACTCCAATTGAATCAGGATAAAACAGAGTTTTGTGTGTTGATCAGTAAAAGATCTTACAAGAAATTGTGTGATATTCAACTGAAACTTGGTAATGTAATTATCAAACCATCTTTGAGTGTTAAAAATCTAGGTGTTACACTCGAGTCATCACTGAGTTTGGCTTATCATATAGGCTCTGTTTGTAAAACTGTTAACTTTCATATAAGGAATCTATGGCGTATCCGTCGATTTATCACCAAAGATGCATGTCATGGTGCTGTCCGGGCGCTTGTCCTTTCCCGCATTGATTATGCCAATTCACTTTTATACAATTCTTGCGCTAAAGATATCATGCGGTTACAGCCTTTACAAAATAAAGCTGTGCGGCTAATCTTTGTTTGTGGAAGGGACGAGCGCTTGGCAGACCTACTGACCTCGCTTCACTGGCTTCCGATCAAGGAAAGAATTGTTTTTAAACTTATCATTCTTGTGTACAAATGTATCAACAACAGTGCTCCTTCATATTTATCTGATCTTATTTCACTTCAAAGTGATGTTAATACATCTGAATGTAGGCGAAGACTCAGATCATCCTCTGATACTACCCGGCTGCATGTGCCTCGCTCTAAAAAGCGCGCTGGTGATTCATCCTTCCAGATTGCTGCAGTCAAACTTTGGAATGAGCTCCCAGTAGGTCTTAGGCAGTCTGAGTCTTTGTCTGCTTTCAAAGGTGCACTTAAAACACATCTTTTCACTGTTTAATTGGTTTGTTTTTTCATGTAAGCGCTGTGTTCTTTGTAGAGCGCTATAGAAATGCTTGTTATTATTATTATTATTATACAAAAATCCAGAATGCAGGACCCTATTGTTAATCAATGCAACTCCCACCACATATTATTGTTTACAAAGTCAAAATAATTTTTGTTGGCGTATGCCTGATTCTTACCTCATAGCCGGTGTATGACTGAGTTGAATATTCAAAATCTGAGTCTGGTCCACCTGGACAATAGACACAAATGTTGCCAGTCATGCTGATATGGGGGCATCTATGTGGCTTACACATCACTGCCACTACTGCTATCTGCAATGTGTATGGTACATAACATATAAGTATAAGTATAAGTATAATTTTATTTCTTCCACAAATGCAAAGTTACAGAGTAAAGAACATATAATGTACTATACATAAAACTGTAAAAACAACATTGTGGAGGAGGACTGAGAAATAAGCAAAAAGCCTGTCAAGTCCCAGACTCCAAATAACAATAATAAGTGCATACTGTCCTCTCCATCCTCAATACGATGGCCACAGAGAAGAAAGAGGGGACAGGATGTTTCATCTAAGATGGTAAAGACAAAAATGTATTTTTGAGAATAAATAGAAAAACAAAAATTTATGTTTTACCAAAAATATGAATGCAAACCACCCTTTCAATCCACAATGCGATGGCCACAGGGTAGAAAGAAAGGACAGAATAAAATGACATTATAAGAGATTTTAAATACATACATAGTCGAAGGCTAAAGGCCTGTCGAGTACCAATCCCCATAAAGATACATGTAAGAATGCAAGGTTTATTTAGTTATCAAGAGTAACATCTTTAAATGAACATTTGAAAGAGTTAAGACTTTTGGAATTTTTGATATGATAAGGAATATCATTCCAGGTTTTTACACCTTGATAACAAATTGATTTATTTCCGAATTCAAGTCTGTTTTTAGGAAATTGAAAGTTTGA
>JXSR01S008446.1:51506-62323 GCA_000969725.1 Ophiothrix spiculata
GAAAATATATTAACTCTTTCACTCCGGAATTAAATTTTCACCATCTGTCCTATTTTGTCGGAAAGCCGCTCTGAGCGGCTCACAGAGACCTATTTAGGATAGCATACGATAATTGTAGTGTGCCAGGGTTGTTCTCTTTGCTAATAAAAATGATGACGCTAGATAGGTTGTGCCAAGCCTGGACCGATGCTGCACAAGTGAATAGGGACCAACTCTGTGTTCTGGTCGCACGCTACAATTAATTGACCACATACCAATATGCATCTTACATTTTTTTGTTTTTGCCAAATTGTGTGTCCCCAAGCAATAGCGCTTGACTGACATGATAGCCGCATTCTTGGGCAAATTACCGATCCGTTGCCAGAGTACGGGTACGTACATTACGATCTTGAGGTGAGTAGGGGTATCTTAGGTATTCTAGTTGGGTAGCTGCACACAATCTAAACAATTTCTATCTCATGCCTTCCTCCCATTCTACTCTTTGACTATCGAATTGCAGTCTGGGAGGAAGGAAAGCTTAATTCTTTTTTGTTATTTATCTAAACTGGAGAAATGGACTTGGCAGGCCTTTGCTTATTTTCTTTTTCTCTTCCAAAATGTTTATTAGTTAATGTGCAATTGTGTACACACTGTATTTTTACATGTACTTAGAAAAAAAAAATGCGATGAAAAATAAGGAAAATAAGACAAACATACCCCGCTTGCTGTACGGATTGGTTTTGCCTTGAGTTTTGGTAGAAGAGCCTGTTAACAGAAGAAAAGAAATTGTAAATTGTGAAATTAATCATGTTAGGGTCAAATGTTATAACATCATACCAGGGTCAGAAGTTTGTGTCTCTCTAGGAGAATCCATTTGGATTCTCATAAATGAATTTTGCGAAAAGCAATATCATATCCCTTGTATTCTACAATGTTCATCGTTATCTGGTGTTTTTGTATTATGTAAGAAACTAGCAATGATTGATAAGAATTAAGACCAAATCACTGCACACTAACCTTCTTATATGCTGGTGGCACTGCCGCTATGATGTCCACAAGTCTTGGTTGGGATGTCAAGCCATATTTTCTTGAGGCCTCACTCTTTACTCTGAAACAAATTCACAAACACAACATTATATTGGTCAAGATTTCAACAACTCATCATACCATTGTTGATTTGTGATGAACCCACATACTGATTGTGTCATGCTTGCTACAGTGTTCATGGAAAGTACATTTCAGAGTACACACTGTTCATGGAAAGTACATTTCAGAGTACACACTGTTCATGATGCATCAAGAACTTTGATTATGTGAAAGGCCTGGTGCAAGGAAGCAGTTGAAAGCAATAAACATTCAAAAACAAATATATTGCTCCAATATTTAATAACGATTTTAAAAAGATTTAGAACTGTTAAAAACTGAAAACATTTGGAATTCATTTTTGTTTTCTAATACCGGTGGATGAGGAATTTTCTTGTTTAAAGGTATTCAAATGCTCATGATCAGGAACATGTTTGAAAACCATCTATCCTATACTTTGATCATCACTAAATAGTCAAGAATTGGACGTCTTTTCTTCATCCGCAACAAAGAAATTGTGAACCCTGTGTGTTGGACCTTCCCTGAATCAAATATATAAATCAAATGGGTGGTGCTCTGGCATAATGAGCGGAGAGTCACGATTGAAGATTTTAAGTAAATGGCTGCTAAAGTAAAAATATGGTGAAAACATCAAATTTTGGTTTTTTGACATAAAACGCATTAATGTATAGGAGTTAAGCTTAATAGGAGTTAATATATACCTTGCGTTTTGAAGGTCAAGTAAGCCGGGAAGTGCAATTATTCACGGGTTATTGATCGCGTTTTGCTATTATACACTATAGTAATCAGTAACTTTAAAATCGATTTGCAACAATTTGTTACTGCCAGATTTTGAGTGGACTGTCTTGTATTTCGATCTCTAAATGAAAATTGTAGAAAGAAAGTATGACATATTATATATCATTCGAAAGCTGAGATTATAGAGAATTAGAATATGTCATAAACTTATTTTTGAAAATCGTGACTTTCCGCTCATTTTGCCAGAGCACCACTCACATATATAATTGAACTATACCTACCTGTTCAGATTGATGTCCTTATTTTGTTCATGTGCTGCTACTAATTGGTTCACAATGTCAGATACTGTCATCACCATCAACTCAGCATGAGATGCTTGAGGTGCTGAAATATAAGAAAAAACAAAGTTACAAGCTAAGGGAATATGATACTTGAGCCCACAAGCAAAGCATAGAATTAAGCCTTAAAAAAAATAATTGGCGTAACATAGAAAAAAAATAGGGTAGGTAGGTCGGATTTATTTTTTGATTTTTAAGTCTATGTTTCACATACAAAAACACAAAATATACGATACACGAAAACATCTTCCATTTGTCATTTTAAATGTCCTGTAAGCCATATATCAGGCCCCCGTGAATCTATTCCCATCCAATTTGGGATTTAGAGGTTTTTTACCATGCTCAAAAAAACAAAATATTTAGGGTCAGCAGTAAAAATAGGGTCGGTCGGGTTATGCCAATCAAACAATTTTTTTAGGCCTAGTAATATGAATAATAACTTGACTTGTGAATTGCAAAAAATGATCTTACCTTCACAAACTAAAGATCTGAATAGGCCACACAATTCAGTAGTGACATAAAGTTTTAAACCTGACGTTTGTACACAGGGCTAGAATTCAAAATTTAATGTTTCAACCTATATCTTCAATTGCCAACTCAGAAAAAGATTTGAGTACAAATATATTGATGTGATTAAAACCTGTAGGAATGGATTGCTCTACGATCGATACAGAAAACTAAGACTAAAATGAAATTTGATGTATGGTTTGTGGGCAATCAATGCAACAAGTTGAATTCTTCTTATATATTTGGTGGCAACGGTAGGATTTGAACTCATCATCCCCCAGGCCATATGGTCAGAGCCACATCATATTCATTCATGCATTGGAGTAAGGAGTAAAAAACTTGCTGTTTTTTACTCCCTGAGACTGAGAGTCAAACCAAGAGCACTTGGTAGACTTGTGTAGTCAAAAATAATTTTCTCCTCTTTTCGCAATAGGCCTATATATATGAAATGATTATATACAGGCCTGTATAAAAGTGCATACAAATTCTGAGGTGTCTGTATGCGAGCGATTTTTTTTCTATTTCATCTACTTTACTGTACTAAAGGATAAAATATTTACCACTAGAATTCGTCATAAATCAAATTTTCAGAATTAAAAATTTTGTTTTTACTAATGTGACTATTTCGTTACTCAAAGTTCCGGTGTGTAGAAAATTTATAGTAAATAGATATATTGCGGCGACACTGCGGCGGTTGGAAAATCTAACTATATCGCTATATCCCATGGGTCATGAATATTCATGTTTAAATATTCATGAGCTTATTAATTTGTTTTATCATATAAATATGAAGGGGTGGGCAACGGAAGATAATTTATCTCACTAAAATGTAACACATTTGCCTTGACAATTTTAGTTGCTGTGACACTCTCATCACGCAGGAACTAGTAATTAAACTATAGAGAGATCTTTTTCACTTGTTCTCAGGTTTTTTTCTTTCTGATGCCTGGTGTTTTTTAGGTCTTCTGTGTACCGGTACTGATAATCAGTGTTGTATTCGAGTACCCCTTATTGCACCATTCGAGTACAAGTACGAGTACATGTGTCTGAATACGAGTACGAATACGAGTACTTTTGAATTACAAATTAAAAATAAACACTAACAAAAACATTTCATTTATAAACACAAGTTTATCTTTAATCTTCTTTTCAAATATATGACATTGTTTATCAGTTTATTTGTATTGGGGGAAATGGGAATTTTTTCGGGACACTCTGCAATGTTTAAAATAAGATGTAGCTTTTCGGGACACTCTGCAATGTTTAAAATAAGATGTAGCTTTGAAATTCTGGCCAGAACCTGCATGACCATCTCCAACCATGCCCTTTGATCTCAATTAATTCAATCAGAGCAAGTAAGCACAACTGAACAGAATATGATAATTGCAGTATTGATTGACCGACTGACTGATTTTCAACCAATCGGGTGGTCTTCTTCAGTGGGTTAGCTATGCAATGGTGTGTGTATGTTGGGTGTATCAACTGTTATGACTGAATATTGAATAAAAGATTTTATTTCATTATTTTGAAATAATTGTACTTGCCTGTACTCGGCTGAATTTGCTGGTTTTCCTCAATTACTTACCAGTCGAGTACAAGTACGAGTACTTCATGTTCAAGTACAAGTACGAGTACAAGTACTCAAAAAATGTACTACTTAAGTACGAGTACAAGTACGAGTTCTGTACTCGAGTACTCCAACACTGTTGAGGATATCTGTCAGAGGAATGCTCAGCTCATATGCAAATTCTTTGATCAAGCGTGCGGGAATTCCATCCGGACCACAAGCTTTACCTGTTTTTAATTTCCTCAAAGGCATGATACACTTCCCAAACCATTGGTTTGATTACTTCGTCGTCAGTGCCTCATAACTATATGAGGCACGAGTTCAGTGCAAGGGGGCAAGATCTATTTGATGATGGTCAGGGCTAAGTTTGGTCGATATTGACCATTTTCCGATATCGATATATCGGCAATCAATTATCGAGTTATATCGATATATCGATGTTTTCTCTATCTCGCCAAATGAATAAATGCGTAACAAACGAACACTGGCGAATGGTGACTCTAACTTCCGTGTTGTAATTACGTAGCACAGTTTGGTTGCATAATTCCTCATACCCCTGTTTGATCGTAAATATCACAGTTTCTTTTCAAAATAGCATTGAAAATTGAACATTTTTATGAAAAAGAAGCATATTATTTCTTGGTCTCACATACACAAATACATACTGTGTTAAGATCATGATGAAAAACATTGCCGAAATCATGCTTTCAGACGGCGGCTTACTCTTACAGTGAATTGCATGCGTCATCGTATCATCACGTGACTGACCATTTTATGAATGAAATTGAACTTCGACCTGACGATTACGTCATGTTTACATCCAGGTAGTACCGGACGGGAAGCTGAATAAAATCAACTACGTTGAAGTTAAACATACGAGCAGCAAACCAAACAACCAAAACCACCAAAAGTTTCAAAAACAGCTAGCTACCAACCAAAAATAAAAACCAGACATGGTACCAACCACCAACCAACCAACCACCCCCAAAAGTTTCAAAATGAGCTAGCAACCAACCACCCTACCCCCCCCAAATAATTGCAAATAATTAAAAAGGTGAAAATGACAAGAGCTGGCATTTACTACTGTTTGGGCTGGACGGTCACATATAATAGGACTGATTTGCTACAATAATCAGCTGATTATTATAGCAAATCGGTCCTATATTAATGAGCTGGGTTGCGACACTTTTTAATAGGGGAGTTTCATCTTCCATTATATATATTATCTCGACTCTCTGTGATGGTTGTTGAATTCGACAGCTTTACTAACCTTACAAAATTGCATGTTTACGTTTTTCAACCTTTCCTCGCTCATATAAATTCACAACATCAACAATTACCATTGATCAACGCACCATTGATTTCAGATTCACCAAAGATAACGTTTGTACATACCTTTCTTTTTATTTTTCCCCATAATTGAATTTTTCTTAACCTGCGAACACTTGCATCACGGAATTCACGGATTACGTCAATATCAGCATGCACACCACTAAAAATCTCTCATTGGACGGTTTTCCTATTTCACCGACCCTTATCGACTACAGACCAAAAAACAGTCTGCCACAGACGGGAAGGCAATTATTTTTTTTTCGTAGACATGACTAGAGAAAATGGAAAACCCTTAATGGCCCCTTTCTTAACAAAAAAAAAGTACACGGCGCCCCCCCCCCCTTTGTGATTTACAAAAAACATATGACCCCCAACCATCAGTGTTTGACAACAAATATATCCAAATTATTTTGTAATGTATTTTAGATTATAAAACATCATAAACATTTCAGCAGGTATGTATCATGGGTAAGGTTCTGAAGGCAACAAATAACTGATGTATAGGAAGAGAAGTAGACACTCCTGGTGGCACCAGCCCCCCTTTCAACTCAGTAAAAAAACCCACATGGTCCGCCCCCCTTTTTGCTTGACAAAAAACATGTGACCCCGGGCCCCCTCTTTTCACCCCCCGCCCCCTAGCTAGAAATAATGAACGGTCCCTAGGTCACAAAATGTAAAAAAATCCCACCGCTGGCACCAAAATGGTTGAGAGGGTACTTGCCGTGTATGTGTGCCAATCGTAAGTGCTTTAAAATTTGTTAATTCTTAAAACTGGGCATATCTTTGGGGTCTGATAGTATAAAAGGAAGTCTTAAAGAATGTGACCGACATAGTTACAAAGATAGCATTACACACATGGATCTTTGCTCAACTATACTGTCTGTAATGTATGAATTTTATACAATAATGGAATTAGCGTGTCTAATGTTTGGTATAGTGTCTAACATGAACTGAACTTTGCCATAATAACGTGTATAATGCGTAGAACTGAACATATTTTGTCCAAAAACTAGTGTATGTTTGGAACTGAACATGCTCCTTCTATAAAACTAGCCCGTTTAAGTATACAACTAAACGTATCTCTTCCATGAACTAGCGTGTCTAATGTGTGGACATGAACGAACTGAACGTATCTTGTTTACGGGGATGTGCCTCCAACATTATAGCAAAATCAGGCTAGTTGGTATGTCAATGGGTCTTTTTCTTTGCAAAAAATATGGTATTTTGATGGGTCAACTTTTCAAAAACTTGCACCGAAATGGCGCAAATCTGAGAATATTTTCAAAATTTTAAACTAAAATCGAAACATTTGCGCAAATTAGCGCAAATTTTCGTAGAATAAAATCAATTTTTGAAGAAAATTTAACTCAAAATTTGGGCGATTTGGTATATGGATGGTGCTATGGATATTGATATTGAAAATGGTGTTTGTATGGGTGATATTTCAAATTTCTCAGCGGCATACCCCTACCAAAAACAAAGTTGAGTACACCCCGGGGAACTTAACGAATCTTTTCCATAAACTAGCGTGTCTCATGAATATAACTTAGTGTATCTAATATATTGTATTAAACTGAACACATCTTCCCCGTAAACTAGTGTGTCTAATGTATGGAACTGAGCACATATAACTAATGGGTGTCTAATGTATTGTATTGAACTAAACATATCTTTCCCGTAAACAATTGTGTCTAATGTATGGAACTGAGCACATATTTGCCATAAACTAGTGTGTCTAATGTATGGAACTGAACATATCTTTGCCTTTAACTAGTGTTACTGATGTATTGTATTGAACTGAACATATCTTTGCCGTAAACTAGTGTGTCTAATATATGGAACTGAACATATCTTTGCCGTAAACTAGTATGTCTAATGTATGGAACTGAACATATATCTTTCCCGTAAACTAGTGTGTCTAATGTATGGAACTAAGCACATCTTTACCATACACTAGTGTGTCTAATGTATTGTATGGAACTGAACATATCTTCTGATAGGTTCTGATCTGAAAAGTTTCGTGACCCCCCCACCCCTATTCGAGCATCGAAAATTATGCAACCCCCCTATTCCGCTCATACATTTTACATGACCCCCCTTGTAAAAGGGCATGTACCCCCGAATCACCGAATTCCCTTTTAAATTCCTTGCTTTCAACAGATTTGATGCACCTTCTTTAGTGGAGAAGAAATTGTTTTTACTAAACCATTTAGAACATCCTTTGTGCACACATATTTGCTATATATTTGCATTTGCCTTTACAGTTCAGTTGTAGTAAGTCAAAGATGATACGCAATTGCTTCCAGCAGAACAAAATGGGGGCGTTCAGTGGTAGAGCAGTGGCACCAGCATCTCATTTCTGGGGGGTCATACGGTGGTGGGAAAGACAAATTTCTAGGGGGGATTGAAACAAATTAGTACGCGCGTAGCGCGCAAAAAATTCTGGCAAAAAAAAATTAACGCGCGCATAGCGCGCAAACATTTTCGGACAAAGTGTGTTATTTTGGCTTAAAAACGCATATTTTTGTCTAAAATAACGGGCAAAGCGTACATTTTATGTCAAAATGATCAGCAATAAGGGGCGATTGAGAGCAATTTGCGCCTAGAAGCTTTTCTCTAAGGGGGGGGGGGGGGGGGGGAGGGCAAAGGGGGTCAAAAAGTATATTTGCCCTCGTTGTGCTGCCACTGTGGAAGATGTAGTAGATATAGTCTTCCCAAATAACATGTGCCATTTTACTTAGTCTTTCCTTGGAATGAAGGTTATTCTGATACCGTGTACATTTTTGTGTGAACTTTGCAAGAATTTGAAACAAATTTGTAAGTATAAATGCGCGCGTAGCGCGCTAAAAATTTAGAATTTTTACCTTAAAATTTCAAAATCAGGCTTACATTGATCAAACATCAGACAAGAGATAAAGTTTTACATGACCCCCCCCCCACGTGTTTAACACAAAAAATTTACACAACCCCCCCTAGTGTAACTGATGTATTGTATTGAACATTGACCAAATAAAAATCACATGACCCCCTATGTTTCTCCCGGCCCCCCTCCCCTGTAAATAATGAACGGTCCCTAACTACCGCTGCGCCAACCCGCTACAAACTGAACATATCTTTCCCGTAAACTAGTGTGTCTAATGTATGGAACTGAACATATCTTTGCCGTAAACTAGTGTGTCTAATTTATTGTATTGAACTGAACATAACTTTCCCGCAAACTAGTGTGTCACCTTGTTCACCCTGTTTAGGCTTTCGCCAAGGAAACCCAACTTGGTACTTGGTACCAAGTAAGCTAAAAGAAGCTTATCTTTAACAGGGCTACAAGATGTGTTTTAAATTCAGTTTTGAATGCAGGAGGAAGACCGGAGAAAAACCTGCGGAAGCGAGCAAGGACTGAAAACCAAATGCACATAAAGCGCCGGGCGCGGGACTCGAACCCGGGACCTCATTGGTGCAAGGTGAGGTAACTACCGCTGCGCCAACCCGCTACAAACTGAACACAAACTGAACATATCCTTGCCGTAAACTAGTGTGTCTAATGTATTGTATTTAACTAAACATATCTTTCCCGTAAACTAGTGTGTCTAATGCATGGAATTGAACATATCTTTGCCATAAACTAGTGTAACTGATGTATTGTATTGAACTAAATATATCTTCCCCGTAAACTAGTGTGTCTAATGTATGGGACTGAGCACATATTTGCCAAAAACTAGTGTGTCTAATGTATGGAACTGAGCACATCTTTACCATAAACTAGTGTGTCTGATGTATTATCATTAGACAAATAAAACACTGATGGAAAACAAAGATATGCAGTAATTTCTGCCAATATAGGTCATTTATTTCGAGTTCTGAGATTAACCATTCACCATTGTTCACATAACAATCTTACATAACCATAACCTAAAGACGGAACCCTAAAGTATATATCTAAATAAATTCATCAAATATGATTTATAAATACATCTTTCATTCTATATAAACATAACGTACTAACAAAAGTTTGATGCTACCATTCTGAACCCATCAGGTAAAACATCAGAAAATACATAAACGTATCTGCAAGAAACATTGTACATAATGAATTCAAATTGGCTTCCAACATAAATTATACATAAATTCTTTTCAGGTAAGATACTTGTAAAGACATAAATACTCCCGGGCCTAAATAATTATAATCATCATCATACAGCGCTGTCATCATAGTAATAGCTAGCTCATATACACTCTTTTCGGGTAAGGTACCTTTAAGAGACCTAATTCCTAATTCCTAAAATTGAAACCATCTTTCAATCCTTCAAGTAACGTACTTGTAGGAGACAAAATAATATACTGGATTTTTCAGTACTTTGATTTAAGTGAGTGAAAAATACAATGGATTGACAAAATGCGAGAGGGAAAGGGAAAAATTCCGCTACCTCAAAACAACTAATTTGCACAACTAACAAGAACAGAAAACCACCTGGAACTAAGATTTCATTTTCTCAACTTAGCTCTAAGGAAGTACAATCTCTCTCGAAAAATGCAATCAAAAGCTAACCATCAGAAGCTTGCACTCGCCTAAACTCAATATTTATATCTTGACGAAGAGAAATATTTTTTTTGTTTTCTTCAATTTAGATAAACACACTCAGTTCAAAAGACAAATGCACACGCCACACTTCCATCAAACAATAGAAACCTACACGCCATCCAAACTAATACATGACCTTACTTTTGGGAGTGAAGGGTGGGATTTTTGATTTTTTTCCAAAACAACAACCTATTTCATCCGTGGCAGAAATTATTATGAAGATAAAACAAAGATTCAGTTGCTGGAACAATAAATTGATTTTTTACAACAAAGGAGGTGAAATCTCATTGGTCTAAATAACAATGTTAAAGGCCTCTCATCCATCTCAACAATGAAGAGACTTTCAAGCTAACTAGGTGTGAATTATAAGTTACCTGTGGAAATTGATTTGGCCTTCCATACACAATTCAATATCAAAAACTGACATACCCAGGGGAAGGGGTGTATTTTATTTGCTCGGATAATGTAGGTTGTACCATATGGGCACAACCATTATTGTATTGAACTGAACATATCTTTGCTGATAACTAGTATAGCTAATGTATGGAACTGAGCACGTCTTTACCATACACTAGTGTGTTTGATGTATTGTATTAAGCTGAGCACATCTTTGCCATAAACTAGTGTGTCTGATGTATTGTATTGAACTGAACATATCTTCGTTGATAACTAGTGT
>JXSR01S008446.1:62813-74532 GCA_000969725.1 Ophiothrix spiculata
ACATCTTTGCCATAAACTAGTGTGTCTGATGTATTGTATTGAACTGAACATATCTTCGTTGATAACTAGTGTATCTAATGTATGGAACTGAGCACATCTTTACCACACACTAGTGTGTCTGATGTATTGTATTAGGCTGAGCACATCTTTGCCATAAGCTAGTGTGTCTGATGTATTGTATTGAACTGAACATATCTTCGTTGATAACTAGTGTATCTAATGTATGGAACTAAGCACGTCTTTAACATACACTAGTGTGTCTGATGTATTGTATTAAGCTGAGCACATCTTTGCCATAAACTAGTGTGTCTGATGTATTGTATTGAACTGAACATATCTTCGTTGATAACTAGTGTATCTAATGTATGGAACAGAGCACATATTTGCCATAAACTAATGTGTCTTATGTATTGAATTAAGCTGAGCACATCTTTGCCATAAACTAGTGTGTATAATGTATTGTATTGAACTAAACATATCTTTCCCGTAAACTAGTGTGTCTAATGTATGGAACTGAACATATCTTTCCCGTAAACCAGTGTGTCTAATGCATGGAATTGAACATATCTTTGTCATAAACTAGTGTATCTGATGTATTGTATTGAATTAAACATATCTTCCCCGTAAGCTAGTGTGTCTAATGTATGGGACTGAGCACATTTTTGCCACAAACTAGTGTGTCTAATGTATGGAACTGAGCACATCTTTACCATACACTAGTGTGTCTGATGTATTGTATTGAACTGAACATATCCTTGCCGTAACCTAGTGTGTCTGATGTATTGTATTGAACTGAACATATCTTCCCCGTAAACTAGTGTGTCTAATGTATGGAGCTGAGCACATATTTGCCATAAACTAGTGTGTCTAATGTATGGAACTGAGCACATCATTACCATAAACTAGTGTGTCTAATGTATTGTATTGAACTGAACATATCTTTCCCGTAAACTAGTGTGTCACCTTGTTCACCATGTTTAGGCTTTCGCCAAGGAAACCCAACTTGGTACTTGGTACTGTTACGGTCAAAGATTTTAAAAAACCAAGGCCAAATTCACCTTACGGGTTCTTAAATGAAATACAATAAATACACTGAAAAGTATTTTATAATCTGAAAACTTTCTTTAAAGTTTAATATTTGTTTTGGTTTAACTTACAAACTTGCTTGTTGTCTTAAAATACTACTTATAAATAACTTACAGATACCACTTCAAGAACCGCGCGATCCGGATATTATATTCCACGCTATAGTCCGTTATTAATCCACGGCACAAAGTCATATATCATAAGTCCCGAAATCCACTTGGAAAATTAGTTCCACAATGTTCCTGACGACCTCCAACGGCGCTGCAACAGTCACAACGAAGCTCTGCTTGGCTTTACAAAATATTTCACAAGCTGGATCCAATGCACATAAGATTATCCACTCTGATAATGCTCCACTGTCTCTTTACTCCACTCCACTGTAAAACTGTCCACCAAAATTAACTTCTCCTGAAGTTCTCGAAAAGTCGAAGTCAATTCAACTTTATCTGCATAACTGCAACTTGTTAAAAATCCATCCACACAAAACAGATCGAGTCCATTTCACTTCCAAAGTTTTAGCTATCGAACTAGCTCCGATCAAGTAAAGTCAACTTCTGCTCCAAGTTACTTTTCTTGGGCTCATTAATTATTACATTTGCATAAAAGTTCCCCCATTATGTCATTCATATATTTGACATAGCAAATTGTACAGTTCTCTATGTGGGGGGAATTTTCCAAGTAATTATATATTCAAGTAAACAAATCCATTTCTGAAAACGTTGGGAAATTCCCAGATCACCTGATATTTTCATGCAATCAATTGCCTATAAAAATAGAATGGGAAATCACCTAAAATTGCAAAATATGAATCTTTCAGAAAAAGTCCCTTTCTGTAGCAATCAAAGATCTCAATAATTAAGTTTCACTAATTAAATAATTAATTAATCAACAAAAACAAATGATTCAGTTTCACATAACAGTACCAAGTAAGCTGAAAGAAGCTTATCTTTAACTGGGCTCCAAGATGTTTTTTAAAATTCAATTTTGAATGCAGGAGGAAGACCGGAGAAAAACCTGCGGAAGCGAGCATGGACTGAAAACCAAATGGCGCGGGACTCGAACCCGGGACCTCATTGATGCAAGGCGAGGTAACTACCGCTGCACCAACCCGCTACAAACTGAACATATCTTTGCCGTAAATATTGTATTGAACTAAACATATCTTTCCCGTAAACTAGTGTGTCTAATGTATGGAACTGAACATATCTTTCCCGTAAACTAGTGTGTCTAATGCATGGAATTGAACATATCTTTGCCATAAACTAGTGTATCTGATGTATTGTATTGAACTAAACATATCTTCCCCGTAAACTAGTGTGTCTAATGTATGGGACTGAGCACATATTTGCCAAAAACTAGTGTGTCTAATGTATGGAACTGAGCACATCTTTACCATAAACTAGTGTGTCTGGTGTATTGTATTGAACTGAACATATCTTCGTTGATAACTAGTGTATCTAATGTATGGAACTGAGCACGTATTTAACATACACTAGTGTGTCTGATGTATTGTATGGAACTGAACATATCTTCCCCGTAAACTAGTGTGTCTAATGCATGGAATTGAACATATCTTTGTCATAAACTAGTGTATCTGATGTATTGTATTGTACTAAACATATCTTCCCTGTAAACTAGTGTGTCTAATGTATGGAACTGAGCACGTATTTTCCATACACTAGTGTATCTGATGTATTGTATTGAACTGAACATATCTTTGCCTAAACTAGTGTGTCTAATGTATGGAACTGAGGACATCAGTACCATAAACTAGTGTGTCTAATGTATTGTATTGAACTGAACATATCTTTGCCGTTAACTAGTGTGTCTAATGTATGGAACTGAGCACACATTTGCCATAAACTAATGTGTCTAATATATTGTATTGAACTGAACATATCTTTGCCGTAAACTAGTGTGTCTGATGTATTGTATTGAACTGAACATATCTTTCCCTTAAACTAATGTGTGTAATGTATGGAACAGAGCACATATTTGCCATAAACTAATGTGTCTTATGTATTGTATTAAACTGAACATATCTTTGCCGTTAACTAGTGTGTCTAATGTATTGTATTGAACTGAACATGCCTTTGCCGTATAAAGCTACATGTAGTGTATGTGATGTAATGTATTGAACTGAACATATCTTTGCCGTTAACAAGTGTATCTGAACATATCTTTGTCGTTAACTAGTGTGTCTAATGTCAAGTACTCGTGTACTCAGTTATACTCGTGTAACTTTCTGAATCGAATAGTTGAAAATATATTATAACTTAATAATAATTGTGAAAATATAAAGATGAAAAATCTAGTGCTGAAATATATCCATTTACCTATCTAGAAGGTAGCACATCTCTATATCTCTATAGACTTCAACTTTTCAATTGAGGCTAATATTATTTGACATTTAGGGCACGACATTTGACCTAATATGACCTACTAAGTTCTTATTACGAACCCCAGGTTTGATTAGAATACATCAAAGTATTTGAAAGTTAGAGGTAAATGTTGACCCTTTCCTTTTTCAAGCCAGGAGAATAGAATAGGGCAAAAATTAAATTTATTTGGTATGTGCTATTCTACTTGATTCAAAATCATGGACAATTAAAAAAAACACCACCCTCACAAATCTCAGCAATGGTAAAGCTGATCTAAGCCAAAATGCAACGGATGGCTTTTGTACTACAATTACGCATAAATAAGTTACTGAAACCTTTCAATAAAAAAATATTGTTATTTTACACCAACATGGACAAGTGATACTGACAATAATCAAGTTAATTGGAAATGAATACTTTGCCCAGTGCCAACGTCGTTCATATGTCTCGTCCACCAGGGAGCAAAGTAGCATAGATCAAATGAAACAGTGGTGCAGACAAACTTTGTCTCCTCTATAAAAGCCTACAATAACGTATACAATATATTGAGAAGGGCGTTGTCGATTATTTAGCATTTTGAGCTTATGACTGAACGTTGTGTTTCAGAAATTTGACCAAAATACTGTCAATTGAGATATCTGATTTCAGTATCGATAAAGCTTCCATCACTGCTTTATCTCATTGAGGAACTTTCAAGAGCAGAAAAGGCATTCCTAGTGTTTCCAGAAGGTCTTGTCTTGTCTTGTTTAAATCGATCCATTAGGATACTCAGTATAGACAGACTAGCTGTTCTTCACTAAGCTGGTACGGATACCACTCTAATTTAAACTCTAGACTTAATCAGTCATATATTGGCTGATCATGTAGACGTGATAATTTTATTGTTGGGGCTATTAGAAGCGCAAGCGGCAGTGCTGGGATTCGAACCCACGATCCATGGATTGGGAGCCCGATGCTCTAACCGCTTGGCCACGACGCCCTCGTAGGTAGACTTCTTGCTTCGCACATTCCAAAGTACTGATCAATGCGAAAGTAACTCATAGAACTTGACAGTTGCCGGAGGATGTATATTGCAACTTTTTACATAATTGGTGAGGAAGTTCTGTAACTTGCACATTTTGACGATTGCTAGAGCGACTATTGCATCTTTTTGCACACTGATTGGTAAGAAAGTATCGTACCTTGTATAATTTGATGACTTGCAGAGTGAAGGTAATTTCATTTGGAGAATTGAGATATTTAACTGAACTTTCAAATCAGTCTGTAAGATAAGGTAGGACATAACTGCCACTCAATTGGTGGTCTCACAAATTGGACATCGTTAATTGCCTCGATTGGTGTTCATACAATGACACTCATTTGGCTAATAGTCTGACTACTAATTCTGACAAGATTATACTGATATGAAATGAACTGAACTGAACTGAACTTAGATGCAAACTAAACTATATTGTTTTTGACACAGTATTGGATTTGAAGTGAACTGAACCAGATGTGGCAATTTGGCATGGAATGGAACAGAAAAGAAGTTTACTATATTGAGAAACAAGGAAACATCAACTAAGCTTAACAACACTGTGCTGAACTGAACTAAATTGTTCTGAACCAAATAAATGAATGAGCTAACAAGATTGCAGTGGATGGTGGGAACTGCAAGTCTAATCAATATTGTATCGCAAGTAGGACAAACTAGAAAGAATGTAAACATTGGAGCTATAGAGTCAGGTACACTCAAAAAAATGATTATTGCACCAAGTAATTCCGACTCAAAATGATGATTTATAAATACTCATTTTAGCGATGTTTTAAATATTATTCAAAATGAATAAGTACTAAAAACTCAAAATGGGCAAAAACAAGTTTAACAGAATTTAATTGTATAATGTTAACTACATTTATTAAGTACAAGTAAATTGGAGAAAAAACGAGTACACTTTACTTAATTTACAACTTCTTGTTATTACTTAATTTAGCAGTGTGGTTGCATTTATTGATACTTTTGAGTACATCAAACTCAAATCAGTTCAAATTAGTCAAACCTGATATGGACAACTAAATAATTTGCATGTGAGTAAAAACAAGTAGAGAAAATTGTGTAGTATGTACAAATAAATTTTGAGTCATAGCAAAAATTACACTGAAAGAAGCCAAGCTCATGATTTATTGATGCTTATCTGGTTAAATAAGATTTAATATACACAAGAAGGTCCAAGACATTCATGTGGTAGTTTTTATATAATGTTATGATGAGTCACTATGGAACATTTATATTTCAAATATAAATTTAAGTTCTTCTCTTTCGATAATATGAATGGCTCTGTGGCGAACACGGTAAAGCATCAGACTCTTGATCTGAAGGACCAGGGTTCGATTCTCAGGTAGGTACAAAGGTAAATTTTCTCATGTCTGTAAATGTCATTAAAAGTTAATATGGAACCAATCAATAAATCCCCTCCTCAAGAAAAAGTGAAATTCGTTCATTTTTTCCTTAATTTTGATTAATTAAGAACAAAGTGTGAGTTCCAACAACTTAGTAATTTTGAGTTACCCGAACTTAAATAAACTTGTTACTGTTAACTTAAAATAAAACTTATGGTAATTACTCAATAAAATCAAGTGTAACCCAGTCACACTTAAATTTATTGAGTAAATGCAATGAATTTTTTTTTGAGTGTACGCCTAATACCACTGGTACAGCTTTTATACCATAATATCAAGATATAAGCTACAAGTTTCTGTACTAAATAATAATTATATACTCATGTCAAACTAAGCTAACAGTACATTTTTTTTTAAATATAAAGGGGAAAGGCTCTTTTTGACACGCAATATATTTATTTGTATCTTCTTTTATCTGATTTCATTAGAAGTAAGCAACTTTATATTGTCAACACCATTATCACGTAAGTTTGATTACATTTACAATCTGAAATTTGACAATTATGATCCGTTGACGCACTAATACAGTTTTCATTCTTAATATTGGGAAATTTGAAACTGATAAATTTAAAACTGACTTTCACGTTTACACTTTTTCTAACAATGTAATGAAACTTTATTGTTGTGAGTAAATGTATGTGTCTTGAATAATTAACCACGCACTAATATGTAAAGGTGTAAGCGTGTAGTCCTATTGCACTCAACAATAACAAGCACAGCTAATGAACGAAGGATGCAGGAAAATTGAGAAATTCAATTTAAGAAAGGGAAAGTTTCAGAATATCAACAAAAAAGTGGCATAATTGTGCATGAACTTCTTATCAAAGCAATTACCAACATGTGCGGTGGATCCATCTTTCCAAACCACAAGTAAAATTATGTAAAAGGCCTAATTGATTTGTTTTAAATTTGAAAAAAAAAGAAGAAGAAAAAAAAAAAAGAAACTAGAGCTACTGTGCCCTTTGCCAAGGGCACGAGGTAAGTTACGTGGGGAGAATCTTTTGATTTTCAAGTCAGCCGGAGCCAAAATCGCTGGTCCAATATGAACAATTTGACACCTCATTCTTTGAAATCGGACAAAGTTGAAAAATTGACCTTCTTTTGACCTTTGACCCCCAGAGAAAAGAGAGAATATGGAGTCATCATTGACACTTTTGATAGCTGGTCCAAGACGACCAATTTGACACCTTAAGCATTGCAATTGATCAAAAGTTGATAATTTGACGTTGATTATTTGACCTTTGCAATGATGTTTTGACCTTTGACCCACAAGGAAGGGTCGGATGATGGGGTCACCGTTGACAGTTTTGATCGCTGGTCAAAGAAGAACAATTTGACACCTTAAACGTTGAAATCAGACAAAGTTGAAAATTCTACCTTTCGTATGACCTTTTGACCCCCAGGGAAAGGTCGGACAACAGGGTCATTATTGACACTTTGGGTCCCTGGTCCAAGATAAACAATTTGACACCTTAATCTTTGAAATCGGACAAAGTTGAAACTTTGACCTTCCTTATGACCTCCAAGAAAAGGTCAGACGACGGGGTCTCAATGGACACTTTTGATTGCTGTTCCAAGACGAACAATTTGACACCTTAACCTTTGAAATCGGACAAAGTTGATAATCTGACTTCTCCATAGACCTTTCTTTTGACCTTTGACCACCAAGGAAGGGTCGGATGACGGGATCACCGTTGACACTTTTGATCGTTGGTCAAAGACGAATAATTTGACACCTCAAACGTTGAAATCGGACAAAGTTGAACATTTGACCTTGTCCCCTGTGACATCTGGGTCAAACTTGAGGTCACGAAAAGTGATAACTTCTTTAGCTTGTCACCCATAGATGCTTGTGACCAAGTTTGGTCGAAATCCGATTCATCGTTTTTGAGTTGAAACCGTTGCCAGAAAGAAAGAAGGGAAGAAAGAAAGAACTAGAGGTACTGTGCCCTTTGCCAAGGGCACGGGGTAAGTTACGTGGGGGAAACTTTGGATTTTCTAAGTCAAGCGGAGCAAAAATCGCTGGTTCAAGACGAATAATTTGACACCTTAAGCTTTGAAATCGGACAAAGTTGAAAGTTTGACCGAGACAAACTCAATTCAATGGCTATTCATGGTCCAGGTTTGGTCTAGGTAGGGTCAAGGGTTTGTAGAGTTGTAGTCATGACCTTGAAATGACCTGGGATGACCTTAGGTCAACTTTTTGGACAATTTGAAGATTTGACCTCAAATTGACCTTTGACCTTGAATGACCTCTACTGAACCACCCCTATAACACTCAGGGGGCAATTTCTATACATGGTCCAAGTTTGGTCCAGATCGGGTCAAGGGTTCTTAAGTTATAAACAAACAAACCCACACGCACACCCACACAAGCACACTCAAACCATCCTGTGAATTATAGTACGATTATTTCAAATAGCTACTCAACTGATATTATATTACCAAACATCAAATTCAGATATATTTTCAACTTTTAGCCTACATATGTAGTGTAGCTTTAACCAACTTATTCAACTTTTCATTCTACCTCTTTTTGGCCCCAATATAGTTGTAATGGAAGTGGGGATATGACACACACTTTACAAACTCACTTTACAAACTCGCATTTTGTATACTCCACATTTTCATACTAGTATCTCTCATCAGTCACTTAGAAAAGTTCAAAAGTTCAGAACTGCCAAGTTCAGTATGAGTTAACCAGATATGGAATAGCTGTCACTAAGGTCAGGTCAACTATACCAGAATTGTATTATTTCCAGCTGTATGTTGCCATGACTACCAACCTTACAGTACAAGAATACATTACCAAAATAACCTTCTACCTGCTAAAATAGATGAAGTTAAATGACAAAAAAAGACCCCTTATTGATCACTGTGACCCCTACTTAAGTTTTGAGGTAACGCCATGTAATAACTTTTGTAGTCAATCACAAGACAAACCTTCTGATTAAGTTTGGTCGAAATCGTACTAAGCTTGCCACCGCCCAAAGTCGTTGCCACAAAAACGTGACCCCAGTGACCTCTTAGGTCCATTTTGAACCCAAGCCATGCAATTCACTTCGTAGCCATTCACTACAGTTACCATCTCACCAAGTTTGGTTGAAATCACATGAAGCATGCTTGGGTTATGCACAATATCGTGATTTCAAACAAAAAATAAGTAAGTTACGTGGTAACCACGTAACTTAAAGAAAGAAAGAAATGGCAAGAAACCAATAAGTTACGTGGTAACCACGTAACTTAAAAAGAAAAAGAAGATGAAAACACAGTATCAGTGATTGCCATAAGTAAAACTTATAGCGCTTATCAAGTTAAGCCATTATAACATCACTGAATAATTGGGGTCAACATGGTCAGTTGTACCTAATCGCTTACCCAACAAACCAATAATTCAGTAAATTTTTTGAAACTATCCACCATAATGTTTTCTGCGGCAAAATTACTGAAGGTCATTCAGCTCATTATTTACATAACTTACGTTTACACATCAACATTTGAAATCCAAATTGTACCCGGCACATCATGCTCTCGGGGTGCATCAAGTTATGAATCATATGGGGGAGATTCAGTCACGTTGTATGGATATGGATACAATTCCAAAATCCCTTGGGTATTCCTGCCATGTGAAGTAACCATTAATTCAACCCATTCAATCAACATTTCTGTCACTTCTGACAAGACATTTGTTAATTCTGGTGTCTATCTAGAATACAAACCATCATTAGATGATAAATGTCCACACCAATTCGCTGCACTCGCGTATCCATTGCAAGCATGCTATTACACCTGGCATGGTAGTTTCCATCTTCATGTCCTTGGAATAATAAACATCAGCATCAGTACGGACATGGAAGAAGATTCTTCAACATGTCTTGAAAATACCTTTATTACAACCAACAAAAGTACAGGTATAAGATCAAACTGTGACATTAAAATGCATGACAGTGTAATAGGATGTGATACCCGTTATTTTTCGGATGAAATTTGGTGTAATGGTCAATGCCCTGGTAATTGCTCATGCATTCTAGGCAATCGCCAAGTATTATACATTTGCGACTTGGGCAATGGGGTCTATCAAAACAAAAGTGCTCACCTCATATTCAAGAATCGTCGAGGATTCAATGGTACTTTATTCATGAGGTACAGAGGCTTAACATCCATTGCCAATAACAGCTTTATCAATTCCATAAACACCATTGACGATCTTTTTCTGTTTGGCAATGGTATCGAGGTTCTGTCTGAAGGTGCATTTAATGGTCTGTATCAACTAACATGGCTATGGCTTGATAACAATCTCATTAAGTCATTGCCAGATGGATTATTTAATGATTTGAGCAAACTAACGCAGCTTGATCTGGGTGCCAATGCAATTGAGGTACTGTCTGAAAATGCATTTAATGATCTGGATCATCTGACAAATTTACGTCTAAATAACAATCGCATCAATTCATTACCAGAAGGTTTATTTAGTGGTTTGGGTAAACTAATTGGCCTTGATCTGAGTTACAATCTTATTGAGGTACTGTCTCAAGGTACAATTAATGGTCTTGGTCAACTGACAAACCTTAATCTGGCTGAGAATCATATTAAGACATTACCAGATGGTTTATTTGATGATTTGGGCAAACTAGAATCGATTGATTTGAGTTATAATGACATTGAGGTACTACCTGAAAGTATATTCTATGGTCTTTATCGACTGTATTGGCTAAATCTTGCTAAAAATGGCATCAAGTCATTTCAATTGGGCTTATCCAATAATGTTAGTGAACTAGATACACTTGTTCTAAGTGTCAATGCTCTAGAGGCACTGCCCGAAAGCACATTTAATGGTCTGTATCAACTTTTTAAACTCTATCTTGATAGAAATCACATTAGGTCATTGCCGGAGGGTTTATTCACTGACTTAGGTGAACTGCGTATTCTACTTCTTAACCACAATTTATTAAGAATACTCTCTGATGATCTATTTTCTGATTTATACAACATTGTATTAATATCATTATCATACAATAAGATAGCTCATATTACAAAAGGAACATTTTCAAACTTGAAACATTTGGTTCAGTTGTACATTTCAAATAATAAGTTGACATCTCTCCCAGTTCACGTTTTTGGTAATTTAGTGAGCCTTCAAGTCTTACTGAAAATAGCTTAACGCAAATTCCTAAACTAGCCCAAATGACCAACCATCTTCAGATAGACCTAACTGGAAATTCTTTGACTGACGTAACCAATGAACGTTTTGACGGGTTTTCGGAAAATGTCACTATTTATGTAGATAAACCAGTAATTTGCACTTGTTTTCTTGACGAATCAAGCAGCTGCTCAGCTACCCAAGCACCATCTCCTTACTTGACCTGTAACCAATTACTCTCCACAATGGCTCTAAGCGCATTCACGTGTATTCTTGGTGTATGTGCAACACTAATCAATGTGTTTGTGCTGGTATGGAGACAGTTTATGCAAAAAACAAATAAAACCACTGTCCAAGGTATTTTTCTTAGCAACATTGCAGTGTCTGACCTGCTCATGGGATTCTACATGATCATCATCGCATCTACTGATGCATACTATGGAGAATATTTCCCAATGAATGCCGAACATTGGAGACAGGAAATCACTTGCAAAATTGCCAGCATGTTGGCTGTATACATCCAGTGAAGCGTCTGTCTTTTTTGTAACTCTAATAAGCATTGATCGCTTTATCAATATCAGGTTTCCCTATTCCATCCATAAGTTAGGTACCAAGTCAACAAGGTGGACTTCTTTTGTGATATGGTGTATATCTTTATCCCTTGCCTTGGTAG
>JXSR01S008446.1:136043-148763 GCA_000969725.1 Ophiothrix spiculata
GGGGTATTATTAGATCATATCAACGTATTAAAATCTAGTTTAGTACTATACTAGGAAAACTATCCCTGGGCACATGCCTATATCAACCATTGCGACTATTTTGCATACGTAATATGAATCAGTTTGGGAAATTTCTTCGTGTGCTCATCACTGATGAATTATTGAAAAAACATCAGCCGGTTTTAGCACACCGTGTATTGTAGAACAGATATATGTGTCCTCGAATAAATGTTATATTTTATTTACCACTGAAATGTGTATCAAGCCTATATTAAGCACATGCATGGTCTGGCTATCAGATAAATGAGATAGTAATGAGTTGAGGCCGATGATATTAATATCAATGGCTATGTTGTCAATCTAGTTGTCATTAAGACAATTTCTAATTATTCTACATGAGCAGTTCTTTTCAATACCTAACCTAAATAATCCGTGATAATTTTAGTATAGACGATTTCAAAATCCATTCGGAAATCTTCGGAATGTCGATCACGTGGCCGTTTTATCAACCAATCACGTACGGGCTCATACGATGCACTTTCTTGGTAAACCACATTTTCCGAAAATTCTCTCGCATTTGCAACTGACTATATTCAGACATATACATGGTTATAATATTAATTTAGGTTTTCTAATCTAACTTAATCTTGACAAGAAGGACGTTTTCTAATATGTCCCTGTGTGTGTAACTTTGAATGTTTGTTAAGGTGTAATGCTGTTGTGCACCATTTAAAGATAAGCATAATGCTAAAGTTACGCTTTGGCAAATGAAAAACATTTTAATACGCATTATGTAATTATTATAACAAAACCACAACCAAATATATTCGTATTATCATTGTAAAAACTGTTTCACTGAATATGTCATTAAAATATTCATGAATGATTCTCCTGTTTTCAAACATTGATCCTTCTCCTACATGTGTATTTTTATTCTCAGAATGAAAGCGTGATCTTTACGTTTGACGTAATTTACGTTGAAATTTATTTTCAAAAATGGTAGTTGCATCATGTTTGGTACCAAAGCAATTCTGCAAGTTTCCACTATCAATACATATGTCTATAGTTACCATACGAATCCTGGATTAAAAGTTATAAGCATTTAAAAATGTGCAGTTAATTTTGGACACCCTTTAAAAGCTGTTGAAAAGCTACAAATTTGATTGACAGGAAATTTGAACTCGGCAACTACCTTGGGCTTTTGCATTGTGTATTAATTTTATAGGACAAATTTCTTCATACTCTCTTCAACAACAAAACACCATTTCATACCATACTTCTGGCGCTACATGATAATTTGTTATACTGTAAGGCAGATATAGGACAGGTCGATAATCGTGTGCTCGACTGAATGGATTATGCATTATTTGGTTTCCATTAAGGAAGACGTCAGGGGTATTATTAGATTATACCAACTTATTAACATCTAGATTGGTTAACTTAGAGCACCAAGAGAAAACCTTTATTTGGGTACATATCTATATCAACAATTGCGACAATTTTATTGGCCAATTATTAAGAATTTATCACACCGTACATGTGATGTACTATGGTAGGACAAAACTGCGTTACACAGTGGAATTTTGTATGTCCTTTCTTTTTAGTGGATATCATTTATTTCCCTGTGTTAAAGTCCCAGTAAATTATATATCGTTGTAAAGCTATGATTGTAAGGATCATCGACAAACCACAACAATGGATATACAGGGTTGAACAAATGTCATATAGGGTGTAAATATAGAATATAGAATTTCACACGAAAATGGTACCATTATTGCTTCCATTATATCAAATTACCGTGTGTAACTTAATAATGTGACCATTTGAATAAACAAAACATATAATGAAAAAATTTGCTTCTATACAGTTACAGTGTGGTCAAATATTTCACTTATATTTTAAGTCCACTAGAATCCATTCTACAGATACCAATTTATATGATTCATCCACAATTTCTTTTCATAATTACTTTTTTCTTTTGGTCATAAATAATAACACTTCAGTTGGTATAAGAACATATTGAATAGCTGATTCAATGCATTGAAATACATGCCTGTTCCTTGCATCAGGCTCCCTTACATCCTCACACCTTAAAAAAATCGCATACCGCATAGCGTTTTTGCAAATGGTTTCTGAGACATCATTTTTTTGGCCTCAGTCAAGCAAAACATGATGAGTCAAATGAATAAATAGTATTTCTTGACATAAACCATATTTACTCACATTTCTTTCCTATATATAGAAAATTCCATCTGCTCAGGAAAATATGAATCCTAACTATTTTTAATCATGAAAAGATAAATAGTTTCCACTGGATTTGCGGGGACTCGAACCATGGATTATGGCAGGGGTTAGTCATGCATTACGAGGCGAGAGATCTACCGCTAGGCTATCAAGGCAGCGTTTAGATCGTGACCTAAAATCTAAAACATAAACATTCGAATGCCGTATTTTTCTTTTGTTTACATAAAAATTGCAATTTTTGCCTCATTGGGATGCTCCATTTGTAAGTAAATTATGCGAATGCGTATATCAGACAAAATGTAGATAATGTAGATACTAAAAACAGACAATTCACAGCACAAACAAGGTGAACTCAGAGTCGTAATTCACGTCAGGTTTTTCGGGCAAAACAACGCGGGCTTGTTACATTATCATTCAAAATCAACACAACATATTCATGAAATATTATTTGTAATTCAATAAAAGGTATCAAGCCTACAATCTGTCAAAATTTGAAAACAGTCGAATTGTTCGAACACCATAAAATCATGAGGTTTCGACGAAATAGGCGTCAATTTTTCGAAGTAGTCTATTGACGTAATTGTGACCTTGATAATGGACGTAAAATCACTAGTAAAGTTGCATGTATAAACTAGAGACTCTATTCATATGTACGCCAAAAATTGTGATATTCTGATATGTGTAAGTAGGTAAAAACTTGCAGTAAAGATGACGTTCAGCCAAACGGCACCCATTTAGGGACTGTAGCCATAACGTTGTTTTGAGACGACATCTGGAGAATATTCACTTTGGAATACTTTTTTAAAATTCAAACATTTTTTTTTTCGCTTGACTTTAAATATAAGAAAATGTTAATAAAATAGCAACATCTCAAAAAGGTAACAACAAATTAGAGCAATGAAAGCAGATGGGTTCATACAGTAATCTGGTCATGTAACTTGTAAGGCAATTTTGTTTTGCTTTTCTCATCGGTGAATTCAAACCAAAGCAATGGATTACGCGGTACATTACTCAATTACGGCAGATATCAGGAGGTATTATTGAATTATATCAACATATAGCACATTGTAGTAATAAAGGCAGGGCAATTGCAGCAGTGGTAGAAAAATTAACAAATATTGTTTGACCTCTCCTTTACCATGTTTACACGTGTACAAGTAGAATCCAAAATAAATATTTTTGCCAAATATCGTGTACCCTGGGACCATAAAAGCGTCGTAGGTTTTTGGCTTACGTGTGTTACGTATATTGACAATTAATTACACTACCTGCGTTTTTACACATTGATTTGGCATTAAAGACGAGTCCTTTTCGATTTTCATCTTAAAATAGAGCACTTCATTTCAGGCTTTATATTTTATCTCCATGATAATTTGCTGTAAACCAGATATAGGTCGACAAACCTGTGTTCGACAGACTGGATAATGCATTATTTGGTTTCCATTAAGGAAGACGTCAGGTTATTATTAGATTACATCAACTCATCGACATCTAATTTAGTATACGATTGGCACCAAGAGAAAACCTATTACTGTGTGCCTAACAATTTCAACGATGCGACAATCTTATTTACCAATTATTAAATATTTATCAAGCATTGGTCGAGTATTTATCAAAGCACTTTAGACGTGAAAATACGGTTGGGCCATTAGATAAATGAGATAATAATGGGCTGAGGTCTTAGCTCTGAAGATATTTTTGTTAATGGGTATGTTGTAAATTAACTTGATAATAAGCCAAATACATTTTGCAATAACCACCTTTGGGTGGAAAATGAGTGGGTTCTATTTGTAATTTGGTATTTACATGATGCATGACAAATAAATTATGTTCAGCATTCACATACATTGTTTATATCAATTGTTTTCCATATAGGCACTCTCGAAATAGTTGCCCAAAAATTATATAGAATCTAGCCTTTAACAAAAAGCAAAGCAATCCATGCAACTTTGGATGTTACAATCACTTGACTATTTTGTGACACTTGTAAGTTCAGTATTTGCTCCAGCTTCATTAGTCAACTCTGAATGTGCCAATTCTTTGTCACTTATCCAATACCTACTTAAGGCGAGGCGTTACTAGACTTCCTCACCAGAGTGAGAACTTCTCACGTTTGGTAGGAAACATTTTGTTTGGAGGCGGGGTATGATTTCGCCCTTATTCAATGCCAAATACAAGTATAAAGAATTCCCCATTGAGTGACAAAGATCAAATCATACCACATTTTCAGGTGATCTAATTATACCAAAACAGAACTTCTCATTGAGAACAAGAAGTCTAGTGAAGTCAGGCCTAAGCTTCTTTATATGATCACAATGTAAATGCATAAAAATAAGTTACTAGTAGTTAACTGACAAATCCACAGACAAACCAGAAGAATATGTACATATACCGTATGTTATTATTTAATAAACACTCCATACGAATGTCTAAATGCTTTCATAAATACCATTTCTTATCTCTTAGTTTCGAATTTCCGGTATTTCAAAGTAGGCAGTTTACTTTACATTAATACAGGGTGTGCCAATAAAAACGCAATATTTTTTGTGATTTTTTTCTGAGAGAATTAGGCTACATGTAATAAAAACAATTATCAAATGTTATCGTACATATAATCTCAGCTTCAAACAGCATTTTGTTTCGTAAAATTTTAGCGTTTAATTCTGAAGTTATTACAAGTTCTGTGAAGCCCTTAAAAATTGGGTTAGTCCGATTTCTTGATCTCAATTCCAATAGCTCTATTCTAATATCGTTGATGTTTTAATGAGAAAAATGGCCTGCATATATTTTAAATATTTTCATTTTAAATATGTTTTCAAATCTTGCGTTTTTATTGGCACACCCTGTATATTCTCTCAAGACAATAAATGGCAAGGAATTGCTAAGTATTCGTAGTGTGACTAATTTCATTGCTATGTCACCATGACAACAACGACAAAATCGTTCGTTCTCAATAATGAGGTTAAATGATTGAACGTCTTAAAGAAAAGCAACACAAGTCTTTTTTTAATCCTTTAAGTTTCAAATATGGCATGTATCTTACCTAATTTGATCATTTAGAAGCACTAATTCACCTGGACCGAGCTTCTGCCCCTTAAACAATGACATCACCTTGTTTTGGACACTGAAAAATAAAAGTGAAGAGGAACATAATATTTAATTTAAATCAAACAATTTGCATTATTGGTAGTACTGAACTTAAGGCGGTTGGACAAAGGAAATATTGCAAAATGTTATCTATTCATAATATACAAATGTTATATATTGCAAAATACAAACACAAGCTAAACAATCCTGATAATTCAGTATATATGCATTATTGTTTTACACTTTTCCGCTCTTTCATACATTATAAATGTAGGTAGTGATGGTGTGGACGCTTGTTTTGCGTATACGGTGACAAATGCTCCCTGTATCCGCATGCAAACAAATTTCCTATCTTGTTTTCATAAAATGCATAACCATATTGAAAGTACAATACATTTTACAGCTCCTTATTATTATATTCTCTATATAAAAATAAAATATGAAAATATATGAATTTTTACTGGATATGAGTGTTTCAAATAGCAAATAATGAATTCTTACACAACCGGACATGACATTTAAACAGGAATCACATCAATTCATTCCGTATTCTCGGTGCAATCATTCAACATTAAATTTCTAATTGTGTTGTATATTGAGTAAACCTATAGATAACCTGTATAAAAAGCTTAGAACTCAAATAAAAAGTTCTTGGAAATCATTTGTGTATAAGTTCGGTTTGAAATATATTATATTGAAAATAGTAATTTTAAGTAGTTACGCGCCTACTTGGTTTTACAACTTTGCCTGCGCTGCAGGTAGTGCTCATTCTGTTAATAATTTATACAAATTTATGATTATTTTGTTATAAAAACATTCGTGGTGAGCAAAAAATACAATATAGATAAATCTATTCAGCTATATTTTCATTCTACATTAACTTCAAACTATATATTTTTCAAACTATATTGTTATGCTTTGTGTGTTTAACAGTTTCGTTACATGATGTTGTTACATTTATCCTCTTAAATCTACTCGGGCTTTTTTTCAATTTTGCATCCGTTCACAATTCATTTATATGTTAACATTTCTCTCTAAACATTGACGACAATCTATTTAATCAACGTTTGCTTTTGTTTAAAAGATCAGAACATTTTACGACACTGTAAATTACATTGTCATGACGGGGCTCTCCACATGGACAAATCAATCTGTACTTCGCATATATATATAGATTAAACTGGACTTCAGCAAATGATCACACGAGCGTAAGCGACTGCGCGTGTACATACGCGTAGTCGCTTTATTTCCACGCACACGTCACCTCAGCGTGTTAAAAGGCGTAAATAGAGTAAAGTCAGATTGACGCATGACTGTGTGGACATCTGTATAATACTTCGAAAATCTACATTCATCTAGACGCGTCTAGATTCGACGCTTCCGTGTGGAGAGCCCCAATGACATTTGAACGCGACGAAGTGTTGCACAGCAATATCATAATCATAGATCTTGCTAACACATTAATAACTAATGTTAACATCAAGGATCATGCATGGACTATGATTGATTATACATTAAGACACTTCCTTTAACATGCTACTTCACACTTATCAGACAGTTAAGCTCAATTCATACTCGGCCTCCAAACAAAATTTTTCCTACAAAACATTTGGTCGTGACGTCACCAAATATTTGCCATCGAACTTTAACTATGAACGGGTAGCAAACATTTGGTCCAATGTATGTGGCAATTAAATAACGTGTGCAATCTAGCGCGAAATTTTGTTTAGTCTCAACTCGGTGTTGAAGTTATTTTGTTTGGAGTCAATCGTCATTTTTACGTCACGACCAAATGTTTGGTAGGAAAAATTTTGTTTGGAGGCCGACTATGAATTGAGCTTTATATCTTGTATATTTCATGAACTGTGACTCACTCAGTTCAATCATGAAAATCACAGTGCACACTCTAAACAACAAATGCTAGCGTAAACTTTATTCTTAATCCAAATGTCTTCAAATGAAACATGAGCAAAACACTATGAAGAAGGTGATAATAATTTTTTTTTTTGCAAAAGGTAATTATTCTTTCAAAATTTTAATTACGTCTGCGCATCTGCGTTTGGCAATGAGTTATACACTCCATGACATATCAAAATTCCCTTGCGAAAAAGTGATGACGTGAATGGTTCCTTAACTCAAGGTCATCATTCATTCGCATATGTTTGTGTAAAAGTGGCAAAATAGAATGGAACTCCTTAAATACACATCACTACATTTATAGAGGCCCTGCATGTGCCGTGAATATGGCGGATTGTTTAAATGCATTCAACATAAGTGTTACAATACCCAACCACTTTGGATAATATCCCATCCAACAAAACGCACCATTATCAGTACAATATCTTGTTGAATAGACTACGATGCGCCATGTTTACGGGAAGGTCATCAGTCCAAATCCTTCGTTTGGTATTAATCAATAAAAGCATGCAAGGCCTCTATTAATAAAGGTTCCACCGTTATTAATAGAGGCCTTGCATCACCTAAAAACATATTGCAATGTTGAGTAGTAATTGAAATTTTTCTTTGAAAATATCTGGGATAAAAATGTTGTAATATTTACCGTATATTGGATAAAGTATTGTCTTTTTATGTTATTGTGACAGGGTTTCTTGCACTATATTTCTCTATAGTGCCCTTTCAGCCAGTGACTTTGATTATAATTAATCTCTTTGTCTTTTCAGCTCGATGTACATAGAAACTCGATTTTAAATAATGTTAATAACAACTTCAAGGTCATTATTCACTTCAATTAAGAAAAAGGATCACAAACAATTTACTATGTTTCTCAGTATGATTATTAATTCTAGATAACATCATCAAAGATGTTGGATTTTCATCCTGATGCGTTTTCTCATTCCAATTTTGCATTCTAAGGGTATTTCAAATGAATGTGAACCGATCACCTTTGACTCCATTTTCCCTAATGGTGAAAAAAAAGACGTTACATACATACATACATTTATTTATATAGCGCCTTTCCAATGATCAAAGCGCAGAAAAAATATTTGAAAATAAAACAAGTAAACATCATATAAAAAAAGCAAAAAACAAGTGACGTTAAGTGGCTAACAGCCAACACTAAAATTACACCGTTTCCTTATTTGTGAAAAATATTTGCAGACTTACATGAATTTATATTGTGAAAAAAAGAAGAAATCCTCATCCACAACAATGAATTCAACAACCTCTAGGTCATAATCAATTCTTAGTCGACATTTTGTCAAAATAAAATTAGTAAAACCTCTTAGAATTGAATATATTATCATCCTTGACGTCTAACAGGTTTTAACGATGATCGTTCAAAACAAAAGTTCTTTAATTTACGTATACGCATGTACAACTCCCAAGCGGAGAATCTTTGAGACAAATCTCAAAACATCCCTCCATTGCTGGCTTAAAGCGTCAGACTTGCCATTGTAACATAACCTTACTGTGACGCAAACCTTGAATAAAGATTTCAAAAAATCTTGAAGAGCGCAGCATTTCAATGAAATACAATGCTGTGTAAATCTCTATCTCAAAATGTATTTCTATGAAAGCAACAGTGTAGGCGATGAAACATTAATACAATGAAAGTATTAAACTTGTCACAAGTGTTTTGAATCGAAATTCAGGATTACATCTTGCATGATTTTTAAATTTTAAACATCAGATATTTTTAACGGTTCTAGTGTGATCTGGTTCTATAATCAATGTAACAACAGCGAGTATACACAAGGAAAAGTAGCGAGTATACACAAGCAAACGTTGATATTGAACGCAATCAAACCTATTAAGTAGCGACAATTCAGTTGGAAATACTAAAGACAAAACATTCCAAAGAAACTTTTGGTTTTGACTTGTTATACTCTTATTATAATTGTATATAATGGTAATTTAACGTCTATTGTGGGGGATTTGAAGAGAAGTATTATGCAAATAAAATCATCCTTGTAATTCCATACCCGCAAATTAACCAGTATGCAAAGTCAGTTTTCTCTTAAGTGTAAGTTATATGCCCCATTTTGTATTTTAAGAAAATATATAATTGTAACTGTGCAAATTTTGCACACGATGGGTATTCCTATTATCATAGCCTTGTGCTGAGGAAACGAAATAGGGGCCTACTTCAAAAGTACAATACGGTTTACAGCTCATTCAAATAAAAACAGATTTATCAAAATTTATGATACTCTGTGGGATATGAGTGCTTTAATAAATAGCAAATAAAGAAATCTATAAAAGTCGGAAAATGACATTTAAACAGGAATCGCATCAATACGTTCTTTATTCTCAATGCAATCGTTCAACATTAAATTTCTGATTGCAGTGTGTATTGAGTAAACCTATAAAGAACCTGAATATATATAAAAAACTTACAAGTCACATAAAATGGGCTTTGAAATCATTTGGGTGTACTTTAAGTTTGAAAGATATGTGTACCGCCGCGGCAAAAGGATCCAGTTGTCGACTCCTACATGTTGCTCATTGTAGCATATCTGATGTATACAAATACCATACATTAGATATGCTACAAGGAGCAACATGTACGAGCCGACAACTGGACCCTTTTGCCGCGGCGGTACACATATTAAAAAAAAGCAACTGTATCTGCAAGAGTGGCAGTTCTGAATCTTCTTGATTTTACAACCTTGCTCGCAGGCAGTGCTCGCTTTTTTAAATGATTTACACAGCTAAGAAACGACGACTTTTATATTTATTTTGAAAAATTCCACTTGTAGTACAAAAAACACCATTTAAAAACAAGAATGTTCATGTATATTCTTATTTAGGTTAACTACTAACTAGTGTTTTCTTTGTATGCAAAATGTAAAAATTATAGACTTGGTTGTTTCACCTTGAATGCTTGACAAATTGTTTCGCAAGCTATAAGCTGAAAATGTAACATATAAACAGATACATATTTTATCTAATGAAGATGAGCTTTTTAGATCGTCAGATTCGAAGATGTTACATTTTTCCTATGAAAACTGCTCGTGTCAAAAGGAACATTTCATTCAACATCTCATCCTGTCACATTTACAGTAATTATCTATATATTTGTTAACACACTTCTAAACGCATCATCATCCTTGACGTCAACAGTTTTTAACGATAATCATTCAAGACAAATGGGATTTTACCTGTCAAATCATTACTCCTGGGTGGGATACAGTCCTAGAGATATAGATCTTAAGGATGAAATGGCGATGCATCTTAGCAAAGAAATGCTAGTTTCGAGCAAGGAAACATTCATATTGTCGTAGCTTGGTTAACGTAACTCTAGCGTGATGCAACACTCGAACGAAAGCGACAGCAATCTAAAATGTCATTGCTTTTCTATGAAATACGATGCTTAACTTTGGGTATATAAGATACGATAAGAGTGTAAATTTCAATTCAGGCAGACCATGGCTGTAAGAGATATCTCCTGTTTCCATGGGCAGACGCATTAGCATCGGGCAAGCGGAGAGTCGAAAAAACAAACAAACAAACAAACATTGATACCGAAAAAAGGAATAAATCCGGATTTGTGGTAAAGATGTTTTCCATTTTTAATTGCGACACTGTGTTTTAACTTTTTAGGAGAGGGACCACTTTGCAGAACGTAAGATGGATGAGTATTTTCTGAAGTGGTTCTGATACAATAGTCTAGTTCACATATCTTGAAAATGCATTTTGTAAGCTTTTGTAAAATATTTTGCTAACGCTTTTATTCAATGGAGTCAATAAGTGTAGATAATTCCGACTTGAAAGTTTCCAATCCGTAACAAAAGCATCTACTTTGATACACAGTTCTCTTTTGTGTGCTAGATTAATTCAATACTTCTGTTGTCAATTACAATTTTGTTAACTGTTTTAAACTAAAACCTTTGTCTTTTCATTAGAAAATCCACAATGCAAAGTGTTTTAAGGAAGTCATTCACAACAATCACATATTTCATGTCTACTGTAAAAGGCTTAGCCCTCATCAAGAGGTATGAAATAGTCTCTCGACGAAACACGTTCTGTTTAAATTTTAGAATCTTTACAAACAAAGAGAGGTTTTTACATCCATAATGTTTAAAAGTAAAAGGGATGTAAACAAAATGGTGGACACTGAACTAAAGCATCTGTTTGATGTGATATTTCGTACACAAATATTCATTATGCAAAGTCGGTTTTGTTTCTATTGAGTATAATTTACATGCCCCCGTAGTGACATTTTGAAATGTAATAGAAACTTTGCAAATGTAATTACGTGGGTATTGCTATTATCATAGCTTGGGGCTGAGGAAACTAAATGCTTGAAAAGACACTTATCACAATGAGACGGGATGTTATTGTGAGTCTGTAATATTGTGACTGCATTTTTCGCACCAGATGCATTGAAAATTGACTTCTGTGTTACTAGAGATGACGACTGATTACAGTTATATCAGTGTTTTCTTAGTAATGAAGTAATATAATCAGACATAACCGTGTAAAAGCAAAAATTTGTCACAAACTTAAGGTGCCAAACACGATTTCCAGGTGGAAAAAATAAACAATTGAAGCTTTTGACTTTGTATATATAATATATATTTTCTGGACACAAATTTGCCAATTATCAGAAGATGATACTTTATCATCTCTCTGCAATTACATTAAAACGTTTGTCGTTGTTTTTTTCTTCTATGCTTTAATATTTTCACGTTTAAATGTTTGTTGAGCTATACTAACACGACGGACTAACACGGATCAGGAAAGTATAAACTTAATTGATTTCATAAAGAAAATTGGGGGTATTCCTGATCATCTTATTCTGGTCGAAATATGGTGACAAATGGCGACACAATTGCTATAATATGTTAGAAACTGAGTGACAAAATATAAATTGTCAATTATTAAAAGTTTCATCGATACGTATAGGTAACTCGACTGTTGATTATTATTAAAACGATAGACATGTTTTCAATATTGCTTACTAAATGACAACACCAATCATCCATATGAATCAAAAGTCAATACTTTTGGTGTATGATTTCATTTTCAGGTAGAGAGGATATGCAACATATAGTGAATTTCAATGAAACACATTAACCATTGAATGCTGACTACTATATCGCGGTATTACACATATGAATTAGGCCAAAGAAAAGGTTGTTTGGTTGTCCTCGACCGCCCGCCCCTATTTTTCAAAACTGGAAAAAGAGTTTTTACTGTACAAAAGTATACCGCGCCTAATTTTCAGAATTCAAAAAAAACCAAACACCATTTCTTTGAGAATTTTGATTTTTTTGAAAGTTGTTGTTTTCATCTTGTTTCCATTTTAATATTGTTTTTAAGCTTGTATGGCCGGGATCAAATATACGAGTAGTTTTCGGGATCATTTTATTTTGATCCTTTAAGGATCACTTTTGATCCTTTAAGGATCACTTTTGATCCTTT
>JXSR01S008446.1:173676-194470 GCA_000969725.1 Ophiothrix spiculata
CTTACTAGTGAATAAGTGAAAAATGTTAACCTTCTGAATACCATATATCACAAATGCTGGCTCAAACGTGTTAGCGAAAACATAAGGATAAAAATCTCGATAGTAGAGACTAATAACAACCCATTTTGGTCAATATGGAGGCCGAGCAAAGTCCATTAGGTAATAATGGTGTTCGTACAGCAAATTTAAGCGTTTACAGATAAACATTCTGCATCAATTGATAGATAATTCATTTCATCAACGTCAGTCTTCCTTAGGCTCCGTCTATCATTGAAAACTATTTATGGAGCAAAATATCTCGACTTTCAAAACAAATTCAGGGCTACGCTTAAAGGAACCTTACTGCTGTACAGCCATCAATGTTGTAAAAATAAATTTACAAGAATAATGTTGTTATATTGAGTTTATACAGTTCTCTCAAACAAAAATGATGACTTACTTTTATATTTCATCCTGCATCCGCAGGATTTCATCAGAAAGTGAATAATGTTCTATGTTTGGTGAGAAAATCACCTGAGCTCTTTTCATGGTATGTTTTTTCAATGATTTTACTATACATGTATACTGTTCACTAACAAATATTTATCCCGTGAGAAGTACATTCTAATTGGACAAACGAATATTGATTCATAAATTGAGCCAATCAAAGGTTTTGTTCGTAAAATTAGGCGAGGTGAAGTGACGGTTACATCGTCTCTCAAAGCCTTATTGGGGATGGTTTCATGTATGTGAATATTTCTACCAATCGAGTAAGGTTACTGTGTGAAGCCAGTAGTGCTAATTGCTCATTGGCGCAGTCAGATATACATCAGACCATCCTGAAAAGTTTTACCTATTTGAAAAACACAAATATTATAACTGTAATTTGTTCCTCTGTTGCTAATCAATGTAATATTCACATGAGCATGAAAACAAATATCTTTTTTGATGCAAGCTATACTTTACTATGTTACACATGTAAGAGGGTAGTTTGTAAATGTCAAGTATTTTATTTTCAGCGGTTTAAGGAGTTCGGATTTCATACAACGACTGATTTTAAATGTAATCATGACAACTTAACAGTACATTATACATCTATATAGTTCTTGAGTGGTTTACATCTATATAGTTCTTGAATGGTTTAATTTTGTAATAAAAGTGAAATTTGCCCATAAGTTGGCTCAATTTGGAAATTCATTCCAAAATATCATACATATATTAATGGTAGAAAAAATATATTGCCCTGCATATAGTTATAGCCCGTTGCGTTCTTTGCATTTTACCTCCATAAATGCCACATACATTTACGACAACCCTAATTGGTAGGTAAGAAGTAATCGTCACAATTGTGGCCAATTATATCAAGACTTTTAAAAACGCTGCAGAGATGCATTATTAAAACTTTAATATATTTTTCAAAATCCTGGGAACAAAATGTTATTAATATGCTTACTTGCATTTTTTTTTTGGGGGGGGGGTATTAACCGAATATTCTAACTGAACAGAACGTGGTTTCTCCTTGGAAAAATATATTTATGTAGTAGTATTGGTTTACTGTAAACCGCATCCTCATTTTCCTCAGGTCAACAACACGACACAATTCGAAAGCTAAAAATAAACACAATATTCGACATCAAAAGAATAGGGTATTCAGTAAGGATTTGATCAACAATGAGAAGATTTGGAAATCTGGATATAAATAAGCTGTATTCTCACTCAAGTTGCCTTATTTCAGAATTCATATATTCTAGACTACTTATTGAACAATATGAGTAAGACAACTAGTTTATTAAAGATTCTTGGAGTCGAGGCAAGCAGCAATAACAATTTACGAGATAATGACAAAATCATTAGAAATTAGAAAGCAGGTTAATGTTAGCACATGTAACAACTTGCAGCGCAAAAATTATCTGAAGATTCAAGACTTATTGGCATATCATTAACCTTTAAGAACGATATGAAACTTGTTTAGTATTACTGCTTTAAAAACATAATTATGCATATACAGATACCTCTTATAGTTTCTCAAAATTCATGATTAAAGCATCTTAATGATTAAAGCCACACACAAAAACGTTAAGTCCATGCATGGGGCATCTTCCTCATAATTATTCCTTTTCTCTGTAACTATTGTGTTATAGATGTGATACAAACATTGCTTGGCGAAAGTTATGTTACTATGTTATAACATGACTGTTGCTGTACCATACTAGTAATAAATAAACAAGCAAGTGTTTTGAACACTGAAGTATGAAGTAAAATGAAAACACATATTTTTTCCTCATGAGTTTGAAGATTAATAATCGGATCATTTGGTTATCAGGTTTGATTACAGAGCTGTGATTTCTGTGTAATGTTTCCTGCTATTAGATATTATCCTAAGTAAACCTCTTACCATTTCTGTGAAAATATATGACTTCTAATAAAACCGGAAAGTTCGTATATTTTTTCGTCATATCATATAACGTTTGATGATACGGGATTGCACTCAAAATCATTGTCAAATGAAAACGTATGTTAGGGGTAGTATTGATTGGAAAAGGACCGTTCGTTTCGCCTTAGTTTACTTGCTTACTTTCTTTTCGGTGCTCAAATGTGATATTTGCTTCTGTTACTTTGTATTAATATGAAAAGTTCTACAGATTTGAACGATACTCTAGCTTTTTTAGATACCCGGCAGTTAAATGGCTAAGGAGATGAAGTGGTAGGCCTACTCCCAAGTCTTTTTAGAACATCCCATTTCCCAAAACAGGGATAATAAAAAGAACAAAATAGCTGTGACATCATTTGTTTTATATTGAATTTTATTAAACATTAATGAATAGGCCTAGAGCTTTATTCAACTCATCATTCTAATCATCAGTATTTCACAACTAAATCTTTGCCACAAATGTTGTCATCGCTTGTGAAATAATGAACGTGTGTTAGTCCCTCCAGCTAGATTCAAAACAAAATATATTAATTATCATTATACCACTAAAACAAAACCCCAGGTAATCATGAAATACATTGTTTTAGATTCCATAACTTCTCATTTTCTAACCTTTATTTTAATGTAAACTTGAAATTTTGTGTCTTTTGCCTTTTAAGCATGTCTACTTTTTTGGTTCTCTTTAAAATAATCGGAAAATATAATGATAAAATATTGTCTTGTCGATAGACAAGACAATAATAAAATATTGTCTTGTCTATTTCTCTGATTTTTGTGTGAAGTGATCCTTTGATACATTTCTGATTTCAAAATGATGAGGATTGAACCAGTGGCAGGGATGCAACGCAGACGAGCCTAGCGGGCTGAAATATCCAAATAGTCTGAAAAATGACACTTTGGTGGACGTGCTTTGCAATATTATTTAAAGTAAAAAGCAATTTTACACCTCAAACTCAACATCAAACTCAATTTGACATTTGTAAACCCACTTACTTAGGAAAATATAATCATCATTGACGTCAAGTTATTTTAATAATCATTCAACGCAAATACGGTTTTATCTTTCTATTCGTTACTCTTAAGTGGAGAATAATACTATAGATATGAAATAGTGATACATGTTTACAATGCGGTGATTCCTTCGAGCGATGAAATATCCCTATTGCCGTTGTAGTAAACGTTATTCTAGTATGTGATATAAAGCAATGTTTAGAACGTCAATACATTTCTATGAAATACAATGCTAACAATGGCATCGTTCAGTGTGTAAATCAAGAAAGAAAAGCAAACCTTAATACTGGTGTAAGTATATTACAAGGAAATGGTAAAGCAGAAACTTGCATTTGTAGTTTTGTTATATCGCATGTGTTTTGAATTGCATTTTCTGGTGTGTATTTGATAAGGTAAAAAACACGTGATTATTCATGATAGAAGAGACGAATGGTGTAGCGGTATCTTTCATACCAATGAGCACTTAGGTCGATCCCTGATCTGGGCTCTGTATGTGCACGTAATTGCCAATAAAAACTTGCTTCAGCCGGGTTTTTTTTCCCCTGGCCACTCCTATTTTCCTCCAGCAACTTAAACAGAGTACCATTATGCAAAGCAGTAATTCTGGGTGATAAGGCTATCCTTTTTAAATTAAAGTCTAAAACTAAATTCATCTGAAAATCAATACAAGTAGAGTTTACAAGTAAGTCATTCACACCATCGTACGTTTTAAGGCCCCACTTTTTATTTTTTTTTAAATTTCAGCCCAGGCTCTCCTATTGTATAAAATAGGTCCCTTATGGCTATGCTTCTTTTTAAAAAGAACTTCAAAACAGCAGCATCTGCTTGATGTTTCATTTAAACTATACATTATGCAAAGTCGTTTTTGTTTCTATCGACTGTAATTTACATGCCCTCGTTTTGACATTTATAAATGTAATAGAAACTGCACAAATGTAATTACGTGGGTATTGCTTTTATCATAGCTTGGGGCTGAGGAAACTAAAAGCTTCAAAAGACACTTATCACAATGAGACTGGATGTTATTGTGATTCTGTAGTATTGTAACTGTATTGAACACACCGTAGATAAGATCGAGTTTCTTTCAGTGTTACCGATAGAGATAAATTCTGATCATAGCATCCTTTTCAAATATATTTACTGAATGTATGAGGATATATGAAAGTTATAATCAAATCATGTGAATCCTGTCAACACATGTCGTAATATAATTTAAGGTATCATACACCGAACTTTAATGATAGCACAGTTTAAAAGCCTCTGACCTTGTATAATTAGTAAGGTTTCTGTCGACATTCCTTATGTCGACATATATGTCAACATAAAGCATATCTCGACATGTCGACATGAAATCTCATTTGTCGACGAAACTGGGCAAGTACAATTTAATACAAATTTACGTTAAATTTGTCAATTTATTGCTGTCTGATTTTTGTGTGAAGTGATCCTTTGATACATTTCTGATTTCAAAATGATGAGATTGAAACAGTGGCAGGGACGTAACGCAGACGAGCCTAGCGGGCTATAAATACAGAACTCCTTGAAGTAAGTAACTGGTTTAAAGCCAATAAGCTTTCTGTTAATTCAAGCAAAACAAACTTCATGATGATGGGAACGCCTCACATGACAAACTTTGAGTTAGACACTGGTGTTAATCAGAATGAATCAATTTTAAATGCAGGTTATATTGTCCTTGATGGATCTGTGTTAACTCGTGTAAAAACAACCAAGTTTTTGGGAGTAACAATTGATGAAAACTTGACTTGGAAAAATCACATTGGTAATGTCGCTAAGAAAATATCATGCAATATCGGGGTTATGAACAAGTTAAAACATTTCATTCCAAAAAGAATATTATATACACTGTACTGTTCATTAGTACTTCCATACATTAGTTACGGTATTCTGGTTTGGGGATGTTCATGCAACACGTATTTAGAAAAAATACTTAAGTTACAAAAATGGGCAGTACGTACTATTTCCAAAACTCATTATCGAAGCCATTCGGGACCTTTATTTGCAAATAATACTATTCTTAATGTACATGATATGTTTAAACTTGAGACTGCGTTTTTTATGTACAGGTACTCTAACAATCAACTACCAACTGGTTTCAAAAACTTTTTCATCACCAGATCTGAAATCAATAATTACCAACAAGATACAAAGACAATTTTCAACAAACAAGACACTCAAGATCTTTTTCGGATCACTCTGTTAGAACCCAGGGGCCGTTGATTTTGAATTCACTTGATAATGAGATCAAAAATTCTTTTTCGTCAACACATTTTAGAAATTAGTACAAAAAATACTTGTTATCTGGTTATGAATAAATTTGAGTTTTTGGAGCTTTGTTTGTATTGTATTGTATTTTTTTTGGTGCAATAACATGTAGTGTAACATATATGTGATGTTAGTTTTCCGGGAGTTTCTATTCCCCAGCCCATGTCTTCTTACAAGTCCAGATTTTGGCTATGGGCCGGTTCACATAGAAACTCGCTGAACACTTCTCTAGCAAGGGGTAGTCCTCTCTGGCCAATTCTGGCCTTTTGACTGCTCCTCCATAATTGTTTCTTTGTATTTTATCAATGTGTTTGTTTGTTTATATTTTGCGTGTATATATTATGGAAATAAAGTTGAATTGAATTGAATTGAATTGAATTGATTAAAGCATCTCGATGATTAAAGCTACACACAAAAACGTAAAGTCAATGCATGGGGCATCTTCCTCATAATGATTCCTTTCCTCTGTAACTATTGTGTAATAGATGTAATACAAACGTTGCTCTGGGAAAGTTATTTAAATAAGTTATAACATGACTGTTGCTGTACTGTACTAATAATAAACAAGCAAGTGTTTTGAACACAGAAATATGAAGTACAATGAAAACATATATTTTTTCCTCATGAGTTGGAAAATTAATAATCGGATCATTTTGTTATCAGGCTTGATTACAGAACTGTGTTTTCTATGTAATTTTTCCTGCTATTAAATATTGTCCTAACCCCTTACCATTTCTGTGAAAATATATGACTTCTAATAAAACCGGCAAGTTCGTATATTTTTTCGTCGTATCATATAACGTTTGATTATACAGGATTACACTAAAATCATTGTCGTGTATTATGAAAATGTATGTTAGGTAGTAATAATCGGAAAGGGACCGTTCGTTTCGCCTTAGTTTACTTGCTTACTTTCTTTTCGGTGCTCAAGAGAAGATAACAATAATTTTTATCAATGTGATATTTGCTTCTGTTACTTTGTTTTATGAAAAGTTCTACAGATTTGAATGAAAGAGCCTTTAAGATCCCTGGAAGTTAAGCATGTCTTATTTTTGCTACTCTTTAAAATGATCGGGAAAATATAATGATAAATAAATGGTTAATAAAATACTGTTTCGTCTATTTAACTAAGATGGGTTTTTTGTGTGTGAAGTGATCCTTTGAGAAATTTCTGATTTCAAAATGATGAGGATTGAAACAGTGGCAGGGACGTAACGCAGACGAGCCTAGCGGGCTGATAAAGCAGTCTGAAAATGACACCTTGGTGCTTTGCAATATTATTGTACACTTCAAAAATTCCCAACAACATCAATCTCAATTTGTTTTCATCCTGAAGTATCTTGTCCAGGGTTTCTGCTTTCCCATAAGAACAATAGCACACAATTCTCGAAACTATTTTCATATAACAAAATGTCACTCACATTTTCCACCATTAACAATGAATTAAGACTCTAAAGAAATCTACTGTATTAGACAGCTTCAAGGTTATCATTAATTTAAAGTAGACATTTGTAAACCCACTTACTTATGAATATATAATCATCCTTGACGTCAAGTAATTTGAATAATCATTCAAAACAAATAAGGTTTTATCTTTCTATTCGTTACTCTTAAGTGGAGAATAATACTATATAGATATAGGAAATAGTGATACATCTTTACAATGATTCCTTCGAAATATCCCTTAAGCTGTTGTAGTAAACGTTATTCTAGTTATTCTAGTATGAGATAGAAAGTAATCTTTAGAATGTCACTACATTTCTACAAAATACAATGCTGACATTGAAGTATATGTGTGTGTAAATTACGACAAAGAAAGACTTATTCGAGTAACCAGAGAAAGAAAAACAACCTTAATACTGGTGAAAGTATATTAGAGGGAAATGGCAAAGCAGAAACTTGTTATTTGTAGTTTTGTTATATCACAGGTGTTTTGCATATTCTGGAGTGTTTTGATATGGTAAAAAAACAAATAAACACAAGAGACGAATTGTGTCGCGGTATTTCTATCCTTTGCACCAATGAGCACTTCGATCCCCGCTCTTGGCTCTAGTAATTGGCGATAATAACTTGCTTAACCCTAACACTTTTGACCACTTCTTCGTTTAAAAACCATCTCCTCGGAAATTTGCAAGTCAAAAATCACGGGTTTCCCCCTGGATTCGAACCCGGGACCCCCCGCTTCCCGGTCCAATTATCACTATGTCAAGCGACTGAGCAGGCGCTGCCATGGCAGCGATTTTGTGATCATAGCTAACTCGGGTCTATGACGTATTTGGTTAGGCCCTGTTTCTTTTTTCTGGGCACTCCTTTTTCCTCCAGCATCATAAACAGAGGATCATTATGAAAAGCAGTAATTCTGGACCCTGATGATAAGGCTATACTTTTAATATAAAAGTCTAAAACTGAATTCATCTGAAAATCAATACAAGTATACATAAAAGTAAAGTTTACAAGAAAGTCATTCACACCATCGTACGTTTTAAGGCTCCACTTTTTATTTTTTTTATTTCAGTCCAGGCTCTCCTATTGTATAAAATAGGTCCCTTATGGCTATGGTTCTTTTTGAAAGGAACTTCAAAACAACAGCATCTGCTTGATGTTTCATTTACAATTATCCATTATGCAAATTCGTTTTTGTTTCTACTGAGTGTAATTTACATGCCCCCGTTTTGACATTTATAAATGTAATAGAAACTGTGTAAATGTAATTACGTGGGTATTGCTATTATCATAGCTTGGGGCTGAGGAAACTAAAAGCTTCAAAAGACACTTGTCAGAATGAGACGGGATGCTATTGTGATTCTGTTATATTGTGACTGCACTGAACACACCGTAGATTAGATCGAGTTTCAGTGTTACCGATAGAGACAAGTTCTGATCTTTGCATCCTATTCAAAATAGTAATAATCAGATCATACGAATCCTGTCAACACATATTGTAGTAAAATATAAGGTAAAATTTCATGATAGCACAGTTTAAAGCCTCTGCCGTTGTATAATTAAGTGTTTTTATAACAAGTTGCAGGACAGAGCATTTCCAATTACATGAAGCCATTTGGTGCTGTTGCTGATATTCTTAATCATGGACGAAAATGTCTTCATATGTGTAATTGTAAGATATACATGTTGACAATTCTAGTATGGGGTGCACATATGGATCAGCATCCTAGTATAATTGTAATACATTTCTAGTACAAAAATTGTACTAGAATTGTACTAAAATTGTACTAGAATTGTACCGTCTAAAATTGTACTAGAATGATGTTCCAATAATTATTATGCTCGATTTTTTCCAGGGGTGAATAACACAGATGTAAAATGTAGACTGAATAATTATCATTAATCTTGTGAGAGGTGGCAGAAATGTTTGCAAACCTTGCTCATACTTAGATATTTGCTAAAAAATGATCGATTAGCGGGTCAGTCAGTTGATAATTATTATTAAAATGACGGGATATTTTTTTGTTTGAGATGACATGATTTACAGTAATCAACACGCTATCATTCCTGTCTTAAGGTTGCACTTTGCCAAATGCCAATCATCCATAGAAATCGGTATACAATGCATTCGGTGTATGATTTCATTTTCAGGTAGATAGAATATGTTACATATCTTTATCGGAAGAACAGATTGTCTTACTAGTAAATAAGTGAAAAATGTTAACCTTTTGAATACATGTAACTGTTGGCTTCAAACGTGTTAGCGAAAACATGAGGATAAAAATCTTGATGGTAGAAACTAATAAGAACACTTAAAACAACAACTCATTTTTGGTCAATATGAAGTTGCAATAGGCTGAGCTTAGTCCATTGGATAATAATGGTGTTTGTACAGAAAATTCAAGCGTTTTCAGATGACATTCTGCATCAATGGATAGAAAGTTTATTTCATCAAAGTCATTCTTTTTTATGTCCCGTCTATCACCCGCAACTCTATAATATCTTGACTTTCAAACAAATTAATAATCCTACTGCTGTATAGCCATCGATGTTATAAAAAATAAAATTTACATGAGTAATGTTATGCTGGGCGAGAAAACCTGAGCTCTTTTCGTGGTACGTCTTTTTCAATGGCTTTTCTATTCACTGACCAATGTCTATCCTTTGGGAACTACATTCTAATTGAGTCAATCAAAGGTTTTGTTCGTAAAATTAGGTGAGGTAAAATGATGGTACACCGTATTGGGACTGGTTACGTGTTCATGTGTGTGAATATTTCTGCCAATCGAAGTTACCGTTTGAAGCCAGTAGTACTCATTGCATTCGTGGCAGTAAATAAAGATCTACTTTAGATGAAACACTCACAAGGTTGTAAGATGATAAACATGATTTTGCATAAAGAGGAATTTCAGGTTTATGAATGAAAATTAATGCACATCACGTGTATGTCTGCATTTACCAAACACCAATAATACATGTTAAATAACCATTGAGTACTCAATAGTGCTGAAAAACTAGTGCATTAAAGTAATGGAGACACATGACATCGACTTTTAAGTCTAGCCCCATGGAAAAGAAAGACAGTGAAGAACATATTCATTAACCTACGTGTTTTTCTTGGCATATTATGCTGATGCATTTATATATAATCTTAACCTGAATGAACCTTTGTTTCTTGAAGAAGTTACCTTGCATGTTAGTTTTATTTTCTATGACAACTTCATTTTACCCAAGTCAATAATAAACCATGACACAATTCTAAAAATAGACACCGTTTTCTGCGTCATAGGAATAAGAGTAGTCAATAAGGATTTCGATTAAGAAAGAAAAGATTGAAAACAACAGTTTATAAAGACGTTTTATTCCCAAATTTAGTTGTTTTAAATTCATATATTCTAAACTATTTCATTGAACAATATGAGTAAGACTTATGGTTAATACAACCTGTCTTGGATATTGAATAAAGGCCAGCAGTAAAAACATTTTGTAAGATAACAGCTGAATTAAAGAAACAACAAACAATTAGACATGTTAGAATAATGAACGTTGTATTACTGCATGGCAAATTACATGTACTAAGGTGGCAGAATTATTCTACTTGCACAGATAGATTGCAAAAAATTACTGAACACATTAAGCTGACCTTTGACCCCAAAGGTCAAAGTTCATAGATCAAAGGTCAAATTTTCAAGTTTGTTCGATGACTGGCTAAAATTTATTTGATTAATTTTGCTCTATTGGATATTTACTATAGATATTTTGCAATCAAATTTACATAGATTTTGTTTTTCGAAAAAGAAACATATTGAAAATTGCGAATTGTTTGATACAAAAACATTATAATTTCTGGAGAGGTATTTCACTCCGATTACTGTTAGGATTAACAGATAGCGGTGGTTAAGTGGCATGATGGGCACTGATTGCCTTGCTGCCTGTACCTTTGCCTCAAGGTACTGTCAGTAATTTGAGCTTTAGCTGCAATGAATTCACCTGACATATATACATGTACAGGCCAGAGTGTAAACTTCTTCACTGAAGCCTTGTCAAGTATCGACATAATTTACCTCTTGTACACTAGAATTCTCAAATGTCCTCGTAAGTTAAAAAAATGTGTGTAGTGCCTTGAAGTCCCGGCTTGAAGCAACATGTCCCATTTAGATTTATGTCCCATTTTTTCTTGGCTAAATGTTTGTTAAAATGATGTGATAGCATTGGCATTGTTTAAAAAATATACGGGTAAAGGACTAGATTTATCATCTTCGATGTAAACACCTGGTGCATATTTACTCACTAGAAACACTGTCTTGTCTTATGCACTGGGATGCTAGACTGATTTGATCCTTTAACCAACGATTTCAAAATGATGATGACTGAAACAGTGGTGGCAGGAATGTAATGTAGACGAGCCTAGCAGGCTGAAATATCAAAACACCCTGATCATATGACTCTTTGATTGGAAAACGGATAAAGGAAGCAAGTGGTCGCTGATTGAGGTTATTACCTGAAAATTCACTTTATTCCGTGCGAGTGAAACAGCCTATCTGATATCGGGTACCAAAGTCGCAATCAAGTCGGGGAAGTTCGGCAAACATCCATAGTAAATTTGTATGCCGACTTGTTGCCCTTAACAAGATTCCTTTGATTGGCACACTATGCAATACGCGCATTACAAAGCAGCGTAACATAATTATCAAAACCTTTTTGAAGGTCGGTGTCACTTATTTCATCCTGAAAAAAATATGTCATATTTTCCTTATTTCCATTTGTCTTACTTAAAGTATGCAAAGTGTCTGCTTTTCACACAAACGGCACCACACGTGCACACAATGTTAGGTTTTCAATTGATTTCAAGAAAGGTCCTGTGAATCGGCTTTCTAAAGAAAGTACCAATTTAATTTTATTTTAAATATTAATTCACCTAAACATGTGATGCAATGATTGCCACACTGTAATATATTGCTTAAAGAGAAAACAACACCTTTCTATGACAAAACACTAATGTTTTGTACTTACATGCTTGTGGTCTTTGATGACATTTCCCTACTGAAAATGGATTTGACACTGTTGAAAATTGACGAGATATCATCCAGACGAGACTAATGGGTCACTGAATTGCAGTCTGATAATTGATGATTTGATTTAGATATTGTTATTTATTTAAGAAAATTCTATTCTGTTTTTAAGATTGTATTAATTGTGAAGGCAATATGACTGTTAGACACCATTTTCATCCATTAAAAGACAGATCAAGATGCAAATAGTTATATGCAGATTATTCCAGCGCAAAACAACTTCTCCCTTCAATTAAAATCATCTCTACTAACAGTGTTCTATTTTGACATGCATCACAAGAAACATTATCTTCCACAACAAAGGTATCAGATAGCTCCAAGGTTATCATTTATTTAAGTAGATATTTTCATAAATAGCAAAGTAGCATTTGTAAACCCACTTTCATATGAATATCTTATCATCCTTGACGTCAAACAATTTATAACGATAATCATTTATGACAAATGGATTTTATCTTTCATGCTTCCTGTTCGTTATTTTTGTGGAAAAATCTTAACGATATGAAAATAGCTATACATCGTACTATACAATTATATGTAGCTTTAATGAGTGAGGAAATATTCATATTGTCGTTGTAATTAACTCTAGTGCCACGCAACACTTGAATGGAGATCCAAGCATTCTTATACAAAGTCATTTCTATGGAAAATATAAAGGACTATAAATAATAAATTAATAAAAAAAATCAATTAATACGCCGGGACAGTTGTGACGTCATGATTTATGCACATCACCCAACACGTGCGTTTTGGACCCAAACAAATGATCATGTCCACTAGTCAAACGTATTAACACAATAGTCACACGTAAACATACAATTCAGACTGATTTTTCTCGGTTGGAAGACGAAAAAATCGGCAGGGGTCCCGTCGGGGCTTGTAATCACAACCTTCAGCATAATAGGCCGGCATGTTTTCCCTTTTTTTTTTAGACGAAAGTTATGGTATAAAATCGGAGTCGGACTTTTTTCCCCATTGACTTAACGTGTGGCAAAAATGGCCACACCATTTGTTTGGGTCCAAAACGCACGTGTTGGGTGATGTGCACAAATTATGACGTCACAACTGTCCCGGCGTATAGAGATGTCAAGAAAGTCATTCACATCATCATAAAATATTTCAATGCCCCATTTTATATCAGGCCAGACCCGGAAATATTTATTGGTCCCTTAAACGGCAGTGGTTTGTCTTGAAAAGAACTTTTACAAAGAAATAAAAATGGCTCACAAAGACAACCGCTGATGTGATGTTTTATACACAATTATACATTATACAAAATCGGTTTTGTTTCTATTGAGTGTAATTTACATGCCCCCGTTTTGACATTTTGAAATGTAATAGAAACTGCACAAACGTAATTACGTGAGTATTGGAATTAAACAACCTGGGACTGCAGGAAACTAGAAGCTTCAAAATAAGGTTGCATTAAGATCACGAAAGATGTGATTGAAACATAGAGTTAATAAAGTTCCCTGTGACCTACATGTAAATATAAATTCCAAGTACTTTAACATAACCTTAATACTAAAGTATTAAATCAGATACATAAACGAGCCATATTAACAAGAAATGTTCTAACAAATGTAAGGCACCAGAAAAGAAGATTTAGAAGTAGCTAATATGACATTTGTACACGGGTTGCAGGGCACACTTTTGTCAATTACATAGAGACATTTGGTGTAGAATTTGTTGATGTTGCTGGGTTCTTATTATGAAACTACTTTGATATGTCGCCTTAATAAATACACAATGAGATATTACCATTTCTCTCCAAACAGATATATAAACTAAGTTTACCACAAAAGATTAATGATATTTCGTAAAGAGGCTTATTTCTATCCACCGATGGGCAGTTAATGGTCAGACGATTATACAAAAAAGACCGATTTGTTATAATAAGAATGCCTATTAATTTTGTCCGGTCCTCACTTTGGTTTCATCCATGACAATTTACTCTTCCCTATGAAACAAAAGTCAATACATCTGGTGTATGATTTCATTTTAAGGTAGATAGGCTATGCAACATATCTCTCCCGGAAGAACAGATTGAACTGTATGACTTGCTATTGAATTTCAGTTAAAAAAATAACCGTCTGAATACTTAAATCGCAAGATTGCAATAATATAGAAAGTCTTAAATACGTTAACTGAAAATGATAATAACACTGATAGAAACGCAAACAGATTGGTTTTAATCAATATACAGAAGAAATAATTAAATTGATTGAGCTAAATTGATTGTGAAGGTGTTTTTACTTTATTTAATATATTTGCAAATTAAAGGTGTTTACAGATAAACATATCGTATCAAACGATAAAACGTGCCTCATCAACGAGTCGGTTTAATTCACCACCACTCTCACTCATGCTCCGTCTGTCATTGACAACTAATTTGTGAAAAAAAGTGTCTTAACTTTCAAAACAAATTCAGCGCTATACTTGGAGCAGAAGTGCATGCATCGACTGACTAAAAATAGAATTCACAAGTATAATGTTATGCAGTATTAGAAAACCAGCTGAGCTTTATCGGGGTATGTTTTTAATCGACTGTACCTGTGACCATAGTTTACCTTTTCAGAGCTATGTACTCAAAAATGAAAAGAGTGAACAGTCACTCTTTCTTGGAGTGAGTGAAACTGAACGGGGCTTTACTCGAAGAGAGTAAAATGTCACTATTTGGAGTTATAATTCACTCTTGAGTGAAAATCGTCAATCTTTTAAAGATTGGTCACTTACACTACTCTTTTTAAAAGAGTAGTTTTCGAGTGAACAAAATCACACCAAAAAGAGTGACATTTCATTAATTTTATTTTAGAGTGTATTCTAATCATTTTCATAAACTGAAAAAATCAACAATTTAGTAGAAATTGAATATTCATTGGCCTCTTAGATTTTTCTTGGCATATCATGCTGATATATTTACAGTTTTATCTTTCACCTGAAAAAACTCATTTTCTATGTAGAAGTTTCCTTACTTTTATCCAGCAATATTGCTGTCATTTTACATGACAAGTTTATTTTACTTAAGTCAATAATAAACCGTGACACAATATTCTTAGACTAAAAATAAACACAATTTTCTGCGTCATAGAAATAAGTATAGTCAATAAGGATTTCGATTGAGAAAGAAAAAATTGAAAATCATTGTTTATATAGAGGTTTATTCCCAAATCGGGTTGTTTTGAATTCATATATTTTAAGCTACCGTATTTCAATTTTTATTGAATAAATATGACTAAGACTATTGGTTAATAAAAGAGTGTTAGATATTGACTTGAGGCCAGCAGTAATAACGTTTTGTGAGATAGCGACAGAAATCTTTGGAAAGAGGGAATAGTTAGTCTTGTTAAGATAAGTAAAGCATATTATCCATGTAAAATTGACTCTACAATTAGATTTTACTTACCGTTGTGATTTTGTTATGCAAGTCTGAAGTTAAGTAGTGTTGCTGAGGATAAACCTTTGATAAGCAGTTGCTTCTAACTACAACTATATTTCATAATCCATGTTAAATGTTGTGTTAAATGTAAAGGTTCTTTTAATAGCAAAAATAGGTCGACAAATGTAAAAAATCCCACCGCTGCCACCAGAATGGAAATTTTTGGCCTATTTTTGGAAATTTTTAAAAAGTAAGATACAAATTGTTAGTTAATCGAGAAAACACTTCCTAGACATTTGGTTCTAAATTCAAAAAACAAAAAAGTTTAGAATTTCACGAATGTAAAATATAGTTGGGCTTTCCAGAAATGTTGGTGCAAAAAAACCGGTTTGGGCATATTTTGCCAAAATCAAAATTTTTGGTCAAAAACCGATATCACCAATTTGTTTAGGGTAAATTCCACTTCTTAAAATGTAAACTTTTATAGGGTTTATGCAATAAGTTAGAGAGTTAGAGTACAAAAATGGTTTATGCTAGTTGAAGGTCTACCCCAGCCTTCAGCATGTACAAAATTTAAATAATATCTTAGCCACCCAATAAAGATAAAGGTCCATGCATTGGACTTCATATTGCATGCATTTTATTGTTTAAGAGATGTGTTACAGATATAACACGGCGGTTATTGTGCCATCTGTTTTAATAGAAAATAGATGTTCTTAAATACGGTATATTGTTAGAGAACTTTACAACGTAAAATGTCTTTTCTAGTTATTGACTGAAACTGTTTTTCAGTTATCTTATCAAGGTAAACCTCAGTCTCAGGTAGAATATCGTATCATATTGCTATGAATTTAGATGACAACCACATTAAATTGAAAATTGTACCTGTGTTTTTTCTGTTGCAAATTACGGTGTTATTACAGGAATTTTCTCCTATTTGATATTTGCCTGAATTCCTTTTTTATCTTCATGTTTCGGTTTTAATTTCTCAACAAACTGGATGTTTAATATTCATGTTTTAGCCATATTCTATTAAATTCATGCGGATTAGTTCACAAAATCAGTGTTGTTCAAATGAATATGTATCCCTGTGGTGAATTTTATCTATCCAATGCCTATTTCTCCCTTAGTTTCCTTAAAAATAATTGCTCTAAATACTGACTCTGTAGTGAATATAATTCATTATTTTGCTCCATGAAATATTTTTCACGGATATCTTGTGATAATGGAACAAAGAAAAAAGACGTTTTTCGCTACTATACAGGGTGTGCCAATAAAAACGCAAGATTTTTTGTGATTTTTTTCTGAGAGAATCAGGCTACATGTAATAAAAACAATTATCAAATGTTATTGTACATAATCTCAGCTTCAAATAGCATTTTGTTTCGTAAAATTTGAGCGTTTAATTCTGAAGTTATTACAAGTTATGTGAAGCCCTTAAATATTGGGTTGGGCCGATTTCTTGATCTCAATTCCATGATCAATAATCAGAAGTAGGTGGCAATCAAAACATTAAATGACAAGTTACTTCATCTCCAGATGAAAACTCTTATCGCTTACTTACATCTTTTGTTTAGTGTTATATCAAATGCTTATTGAAAGTATCCAATCAAGCCAAAAAGGATAAATAACTTTAACAATTGCCAGAAATAACGATTCCAATTGTTTTCTATCCAAAATTTCATTTTCAAAGTTTCCCTAAACCGGCAAGAAAGTTCGTTTCTGAATATCTGGCATGACGTGGACCTTGATTGTAAAATTTATCTTGATACGCAATGTAATTTTCACCAAAAATTACAATTGCAGCTACTGCTTCTGAGTCTCGCATTTTATCTTTTCATTTTTATAATAAAAGGTTAATACGAAAGCCCTTGAATTTTTTGTTTTATTTTAGAGCTTACTCAGCTTACACTGACGGAAGTACCACAACTAAATCCAGCAAAGCTGAGACTGTTAAAACTAAATTTCACAATTTCTTAATAATTGCTTATAATTCTTTCTTCAAATCGATCATCTGTTTTGTTTTCAATGAAAATAATTGATCAATAATATCTTTGTGCCACAAATAATTGTAAAATTAGTTTAGCGGGTTTAAAGTTATAGGGGGCTAATGTATTGGATGCATATCATCCTAGGTTAACATTCTTCATCTGATGACCACAAATCGGACCAGATTGAAATTTGTGCTCCATTTTGAAAATGCTGTATCTCCGACAAGGAATATCCGAATTGGATGAAACAAAGGTAATAATGAAGGAGAGAAGCTCCTTTTTAATATCATTAATGTTTTGATGAGAAAAATGGCCTGCTTATATTTTAAATATTTTTGTTTTCAAATCTTGCGTTTTTATTGGCACACCCTGTATTATTACATCCATAAACAATATCGTTTTTGGACAGTGATTCTATACTGATTACAATTCTACACACTGTAAAAAAAGTTGTGTTAAAAGGGAACATGGTTAACAGGTTGGGTTAAATTTTGCACAATATTGGTTTATTTTCTACACAATCTTGGGTAATGGTGCACGTTTTACACAACATTGTGTCAAATTTTACCCGATATTGTGCAAAATTTAACCCAAACTGTTAACCATGTTCCCTTTTAACACAACTTTAACACACCTTTTTTTACAGTGCAGGTTTAATGTGACATCCTATGATTATGGGCACTGATCGCCTCGCTGGCTGTACCTGGCTCGACCATCGATCTTTGCCTCAAGGTACTATCAGTAATTTGAGCTTTACCTGGGAATAGATTCACCTGACATATTTGCATGTACAGGCTAGAGTGTAAACTGGGGTGTATACGTCTTCACTGAAGCTTTATCAAGTATCGATAGAATGTACCTCTTGTACACTAAGATTCTCAAATGTCCTCGTAAATTGAAAGAAATTGTTTATTGCCTTGAAGCAACATGTCCTATTCAGATTTCCCCCCATTTTTTTTCTGAAATAATCATTTCTCTCACTCTTTAATTTGTGTATTGGCTAACTGTGAGTTAAAATGGTGCGATATAGCATTTGGCAAATATACGGGTAAACGACAGAAAGGTTTATCATCTTCGATATAAACACCTGGTGCATATTTACATAATAGAAACACTGTGTCGTTTATTTGATCCTTCAAAATGATGAGGACTGAGTTGTGGCAGGGATGTAACTCAGACGAGCCTAGCGGGCTGGAATATCAAAACACCCTGGTTAGATGACACTTTGATTGACATACCTTGCTATATACGTATGCGTTACAAAGCAGCTTAACATAATTATCAAAACCATCTCTTGAAGGTCAGTGTCATTTCTTTCATCCCTGAAAAATTGTGTCCTGTTTTCATTTTTTTTATTTTTCTTATTTTAAGTATACAAAGATTATAAGACTAGCTGAAATTTATTTCAAGCAGGGTACTTTTGCATCGACTTTGTAAAGAAATTTCTACCTTAATCGTATTTCAAAGATCAAGTCATCTGTACATTTGATGCAATGTGTATCACACTGATTATATTGTTTAGAGATATAAGAACACCTTTCTTGAATGAAGACACAATTTGTCAATTTCATTTAGACGCTTGTTCGTCCTTGATGATATTTCCGGACTGAAAATTTATTTGACACTGCTAAATTGTTACAAGATATCAAGCGAACTAGACTAATGGGTTACTGAATAGATTGCAGTCTGATAATTGACAATTTGATATACGTACATTTTCAATTATGTCTTGAAGCTTATTATCCATTTAGGCAATATGATTGTTGAATACCTTTACAGATCAATGTTAAACATATAAGCCTATTTTCGTCCATTTTGTATTATTGTTTCACTGCAAAACAGAACATACAATGATAACCTCTGCCTCCCTTTAAAATCATCTGTACTCACAGTGTTCTATTTTGACATGAATCACAAGAAACATTATATTCCATAACAACGTATCAGATACCTCCAAGGTCATCATTAATTTTAAGTAGATATTTGCAAAAGCAGCAAAATACAATTTGTAAACCCACTTTCATATGAATATCTTATCATCCATGACGTCAAACAGTTTTTAACGATAATCATTTCTGACAAATGTGGTTTTATCTTTCTATTCGTTACTCTCAAGTGGAGAACAATCTTTTATATATACAGCGTAACTCTAGTGTAGTGAATTGAAAGCAATCTTAAGAAGCCATTGATTTTCTATGCAATACACTTAACTTTGGGTTATTAGGTTCAGCATTTTCAGTGTATAAACATACATCCTGCCGGCAGTCAACAACTGATTTAAAATATAATAGACTAAAAAATTAATTTATTAGAAAACCAGTACATAGAATTTTCAATAAAGTTATTTACATCATGAAACATATCAAGGTCCCATTTTTTATTATGCCAGGACCAGTAAGATTTATACAGTGGTACTACCACTGTTTCGTTTTTTAAAGGAACCCTTTCAAAATAATGGTTCAGTGGTTATTGAGTGTAATTTACATGCCCTCGTTTGACATTTAGAAATATAATAGAAACTGCACAAAAGTAATTACGTGGGTATCCCTCTATTTTCATAGCTAAGGAAACTTAAAGCTCAAAACACAGCTGTGAAGATGAGATGGGATGTTTTTGCAATTATTTTGATTGCTTTATACGCATTTGAAGTTTGAATTTCCCTGCTATTATTTACATATAAATTATGATCACCATAATCTATCTTTAGCAATAAGGAATAAAACAAATTTAGCGAACTCCTATAAACAAAGAATTCTGTTACAAATATAAGGCACCAGACGCGAAGATTTTGAACACTGATAACACCATGTGATGTTTCTGACATTTGCTAAACAGGTTGCAGAACACACTATTTTTCAATGACATAGAGCCATTTGGTGTGGTATCTTATACTGGGAAGTCTGTGTGTCTGTATGCTCTTGCATACCCAACGTCAGAACCTTCGAACCGATCTGGACAAAACTTGTTCCATGAATAGCAATTGGCCCCTTGAGTGATCTAAGACACACTTTGATGTATTGTTAAAAGGGTTACATTGTACAACACTTTTCTTATATGGAAACACTCTTGCACTTATGCGTATGCGATGTATACTTATAGTTAGGTCCCTTAACGAAAAAGTCGTTACAGAAATGACAAATCTTCCATTTTTGGCACAGATGTTCATTTCACCATGCGATTTTCGAAACAAACTGGCTCCAAAAAA